>CAUYLZ010091159.1:0-12974 GCA_963573645.1 Pithecia hirsuta
CTGGGACTACAGGCGCACGCCACCACGCCCAGCTAATTTTTTTGTATTTTTAGTAGAGACGGGGTTTCACCATGTTGGCCAGGATAGTCTCGATCTCTTGACCTCGTGATCCGCCCGCCTCGGCCTCCCAAAGTGCTGGGATTAGAGGCGTGAGCCACCGCGCCCGGCCAAGAAATATCTTTTAATATCTCCATGAAGTATTAAAATGTTGTCAGGGTCTTCTAAAAGCCTAAAAACATCCATGCTTTCAGAAGCATGTTAGTCAGAGTACTCAGAATCACATAGCTACCACTATGTCGCTGCCATATAATGGCCACATTCTCTTTAAGTAGAGAGAGAATGTGGCCAGAAGTTGGTGCCATCTGGAGAAATGTTCCTTCTTTTGGTTGCTGGAAACGAAAATGAGAACAATCTTACAATTTCAGAATTAGTCAGCAGGAGCCCACTTTTTTCCTAAGCATTGTGGATTTTCAGAATGGTACAATTTAGAGATTCAAATATGAAGCCTTGCTTCTTCTACCAGAGAAAGGAAAAGATATGTCTATATCCTGCTGTATATAATCTCCTTCAGAGGAGATTTCAGCTTTATAGATAAGTCAGAATTTCCTTCTCTTTTCCAGGGTTTGATTTCTATAATACACAATATTTTTAGGGCATGAAAAAAAAATGACAATGTCCTCTCTTTCCTGAAGCACTTTTTGTGGTGGAAGACATTTTCTTTACTGTAATATTTTATACATGTGGGCTTGGGAGAGAGAAAGCAGGCAGAGAAAAAAATCATACAAATAATTGTTCAGAGTGTGTCACCTATCATTATTTAATACAAGTCCTGTCCTTGGAGCTGTTCTCCTGTTTCACTGATTTCCTAGAAAAATATGAAAAAGAAAGTGAGCCTGCTTATAGAGTTTAAAGTTTCTTATTTCACTTTTCATATCCTGCTGCAGATCACACCCAGTCTTTCTGGGACTCCAGGGTGGTGTTTGAACAGATATCCTCTGTTCAATATGTGCTCCATTGCTATTATTGGGAAGATAATAGTTCCCATGCCTTCTGCACCCAGGTGACACAGGTCAGATTGAATGCATTGCCAAACAACCTACATCTGCTTTTCTACGATCATTTATTGTTGGAGAAGGAAGATACTTATTTTTATATTTGAGGGAACTGATGTCCAGGAAGAAAAGTGATACATTCAGAGGTCAATGGCTAGTTAGCAGTACAGCCAGAATGGCTGCAACTATTGCCCAGATATCTTGACCCTTTGTTTAGTGCTAATTTCCCCATTTTGTATCCATAAGCCTCTTTGGTGGCACACTTTTATTTGCTCTATGTATCTGAGACTCTGGTTTTCTCATACTGAGGAGCTTCTTGCTGCCTTGGCAGAAAGCCTGCCCTGACCTGCTCTTCTGTCAAAGCCTCCTGGCAATCTCCTTGCCTCTGGCTTCATGCAATGACTTCCTTAACATCTCTGTGGCTTCCCAATCAACCTCTAATTCTGGTGTTATTTGTGACCCCTCTTCAGTCTGCCTAATTCCCAAGGTACTGCTTTGCTTTAGCCTTTTTTTTTCTTTTTTTGAGATGGAGTCTTGCTCTATTGCCCAGGCTGGGGTACATAGGCGTGATCTCGGCTCACTGCAACCTTTGCCTCCTGGGTTCAAATGATTCTCCTGCCTCAGCCTCCTGAGTAGCTGGGATTATAGGTGTGCACCACCATGCCTGGCTAATTTTTGTGTTTTTAGCAGAGGAGGAGTTTCACCATGTTGACCAGGTTGGTCTTGAACTCCTGACCTCAGGTGATCTGCCTTCCTCGGCCTCCCAAAATGCTGGGATTACAGGTGTGAGCCACTGTGCCCGGACTTTGCTCTAGCTTTGACCTGGGGAGGTTAATGAGGGGACACTTATCTTCTTCCTTATGCAACTAGGAATCTTCTCCTCAAGCTTTCTTTTCCCAGGAGTGGAGAGTGTTAGAGGCACTTCTGTTCCTCTCTACCTCAGTGCTCAATTCTCCCCAGGGAGGAGGGGTGGAGCTAATTGATCAGGCAATTTTATTAGTGAGTGTGATCAATATGCCTTGTGGTGGGGAAACCGGCTCTGTACTGCCTATTTACTTATTTATTTATTTTTAAACTGTACTTTAAGTTCTGGGGTACATGTGCAGAACATGCAGGTTTGTTACATAGGTATATATGTGCCATGGTGGTTGGCTGCATCCATCACCCCGTCATCTACATTAGGTATTTCTCCTAATGCTATCCTTCCCCTAGGCCCCCACCCCCTGACAGGACCCAGTGTGTGATGTTCCTCTCCCTGTTTCCATGTGTTCTCATTGTTCAACTCCCACTTATGAGTGAGAACATGCAGTGTTTGGTTTTCTGTTCTTGTGTTAGTTTGCTGAGAATGATGGTTTCCAGCTTCATCCATATCCCTGCACAGGACATGAACTCATCCTTTTTGGAACCAACCCAAATGCCCATCAGTGATAGCCTGGATAAAGAAAATGTGGCACATATATACCCTGCAGAGACTTCTAATTCAGGACCCAAGCCCTGTGTTTATGGATCAGAGTAAAATGTTAAATGCTTATAAAATCTATGAGGCCCTACAGCATTTGGCCCATTTCCTCTTTAACTTTGCCTCTATCGCTCCCCATGGGCCACACATCTCTAGCAGACTTGGACTTGGCAGCTTCTGGGTTGTGTCAGGTAGGCTCTCTCCCTTCTCAGGGCCTTTGCTCTAGCCATTCCCTCTCTTTGGAATGCTCTTCTCCCACGTCTGCAAGGATAACTTCCTCACTCACCTTGAGGCCTTGGTCACCTTCTGGATGATGCCTACCCAGGTCACCTTTGATGAATTGCTAAATCCACTCTTCCTTCCAAAATCTAACAAAATCTAACAGATGATGTAATTACTTGTTGATGTTTATTGCTGTTCTCTTACCTAACTGATAATGGCTCCTGCTAGAGTACTGGCTCCTAATGGTAGGGATCTTTCTCTCTTGCTCACCGGTTTATTCCACGCAGCCCAGATCTCTGGTGAGCATACACTGGAGTCACTCAGAAAATACCAGTGGATGTAGTGAATGTGTTTGTCTCCTGTGCTAGCTTGGTTGACTTGTGAGGGGAAGGGCCGTGTTTTGTTGGTCTTTGTAAACCCACCATCCACACTCTCCGTTACAACCAGAAAGGGACTACTGAAGAATCATTGAATTAACTAAACTTTCAAAAATGACACTTATGGGGAAAACATTCTCTTTTCATTCTGCAGCTATTCCAGTAGTTGCCATCTGTTTCAACACCACATAGGTGCCAGATGCCATAGAAACACAGCTGAGCAGCTGTGATATACCTGAAGGCCAGAAGTCTGATTCATTTTCCATGGCTTCTTCACAGGGTAGCACAGTTCCTACTACACAGCATGACTTGAGGTAGTGTTTTCAGATCTCTGGTTTTATCTATGCAGGACATGTACTATGATTTACATATTGTACTTTATTTTCATAAGACAGTGGCTTTCAGAAAGACAATTATGTAATTGAATGCAATGAAAGAACGATGTTATAAAAGAGTTGAAAATAAAGTTGAATTTATCATTGTGTAATAGGACACAGAACAATGGATGGGCTACACTAGGCACTTCCTGTACCTTTTTCATTTAACCCCAATGAAAACCCTTCAACCCAAATGCCCATCAATGATAGACTGGATAAAGAAAATGTGGCACATATACACCATGGAATACTATGCAGCCATAAGAAAAGCTGAGTTCATGTCCTTTGCAGGGACATGGATGAAGCTGGAAACCACCATTCTCAGCAAGCTAACACAAGAACAGAAAATTGAAAACTGCATGTTCTCACTTATAAGTGAGAGTTGAACAACTAGAACACATGGATCAGGAAGGGCAACATCACACACCGGGACCTGTTACAAGGTCAGGAGCTAAGGGAGGGACAACATTAGGAGAAATACCTAATGTAGATGATAGGTTGATGGGTACAGCCAACCACCATGGCATGTGCATACTTATGTAACAAACCTGCATGTTCTGCACATGTATCTCAGAACTTAAAGTATAATAATAATAAAATAAACTAAACCTAAACCCACGCAGCCTTGCATCAAAGAGAAATTTTGCCCATATGTTACTCCTTCACATGTGACTGGGCATTGGTTGATTAATCTGATTTTTCAGTTCATGCATGTCAATAAGGCTCATTCACATGTCAGAATGTGCACAGGGTCACCATGTTAGCACGGCAAGAAGGGTGGGGCCTGGGAATCGGGAGCCCAGTTTCTAATTTTACTGAAGTCCTCCACCCTTGATCTGGATGAATACTTGATCAAGTCAATGAATACCAAAGATTCAGAAAGATTACACAGATCAGGACATTACATTATATAATTCTCATAGTTCCTTGAAGCCAGAATTTCCAATGATTCTGGAATTAATAACCCCAATAATTCTGATTGCTACTTCAAGGTGTTTTTGAAAATTATAATTTTGTAACACCTGTTGCCCTAGAAGTAAAATCTCCTCGGGTCTAAGAGATAATCCCCTGGCTGGGAAAACCCCCTGACAGCTCTTTGGGAACGCGGGGCTCCTTCTGTAAAGAGGAAATGTCGCTTCTGCAGGACACAGGTGACCTTGAGCAGCTGCATGTTTTCTCACCAAATACAAGGATGCTTTTAAAGAAAAGACCAAATGGAATTACACACTGGAAGGTTTGGGTGATATTTTGATTTTTTTAATTTTAAAGCATGTAGAAACTTTTTCTGATCGGTCATCGGCTTCCACACTGATTCAGACCTTGGCACTCTAATTGTGGCCCCCACACTGGCAGCTTCGGCCTCCCCAGAGCTGGTCAGAAATGCAGAATGTTGGGTCTTACCTACCTCAGAAAATGCACTTTGACATCTAACAATCCTGTGTGACTCAAAAGCACAGCACAGGTCTGTGCACAGTCCCCTGCAAGACAAGACACTGTCTACAGGAGAGTCAAACCCTCACTGGAGGGGACCATGCCACCCCCACAGTCTCAGGGGTTCTCCTTACCTCCTGTCCCCACTGCCCGTGGCCAACTGGAACACCACAATTTGGGTGAAGCTAAGCTTTGCAGCCTAGCAAGCATGGTACCCAAGAAGAGGAATGCTGAGCAGAAGCTCACTGAGGGGTGAGACACTGAACCGCCCACCTGCCTCTCTCTGGTGTGAACAGATTCACAAAGAGGCCAATGAACACATGTGTTTTTAGATCTCATGACCTCCAAGAGAAGTCTCTGTGTTAGGAAGTGTCTGTTATAGCTGGAACTATAACAGAATGCCATAGGCTGGGTGGCCTATAAGCAACAGACATTGATGTCTCACAGCTCTGGAGGCTGTGAAGTCAGAGAGCAGGGCACTAGGAGATTCTGCATCTCACGAGGGCCTGCTTCCTGGATCATAATGGCACCTTATCCCCGTGGCCTCACTAGGTGGAGCGGGCAAGGGAGCTCTCTGGAGCAGCCTTATTAGTAACCTCACAAGCACGAATCCCATCAGGAACATCTGCCCTCATGACCTGGTCACCTCCCAAAGCCCCCACCTGTTAACAGCAGCATGTCAGGAGCTAGGTTTCAACACATGCATTTGCGGGGACAAACACCCAGACCAGAATGGGAAGAGGGCAAACAGCCTTACTCCTCCATCCGCCCTTTGCATGAAAAACATAATCATGGAATCAACTGCGGCAACAGCAGCAGAGGAAATGCAAATCAATGCAGCAAAACCCAGAGCCTGTCAGCATTAAGACACCCACTCCATCTCCCACAAATAAAACCAGCATTATGTTAAAGTTTCCTATTATTAATAGTGCATTTAGCACTTGAAAGCAGCAAGGCTGATTTTGCATGAAGCCCTATGTGCTTGCTTGGGAGCCTGACAGAGAGAGTGTTGAGTGATATGGCACAAAGGCAAAGCTCTTTGAGGACCACTGGCCTTAATCATACGTGAAGCCTTGCTGTGTCAGGATTGATGACACTCCCAGGGGCACAAGCCTCAACAGAATGGGACACAACTCAACACTCTCATGTGTGCACAATGTGAATTAACTAAACACCAAAGCCTTCATGGTGCTGAGGGTGAGCACTTTAAAGACCAGAACGTCTCCCCATCTGTTCCAGCATCAGCACACGGCAGAGGCTGAGAGCACAGTGTTTCCCACAGCAAATGTTTCCTGGGCCAGGAAAACCTACGTTGAGGGGGCAGGGTGTGGTCCTCCTGGTTTCAGAGAAATCAACCATGGCCAGAGCCTTGCCCACATACAGCCTCTCGAAGCCCTGCACAAAGAAGTGAGGGGAGAAGGGTGCTTCCATCTGTTGGTGCAGTGCCACCAAAGAAGGGAGGTCCCACCTGAAACCTCACAGGGAGACTTGCTCCTTCTTCCAAGGCATGACTGCAAGTTCGCAGCTCGAGAGACTTCATCCTAAAGTGGCTTCTTGGAAAATATGAAATTGATGACAGATCCCCAGCATCAATTTTGCCAACAGCCTTGTGCTTCACATTCAAAGCAGGAAGTACCCAAGTGGAACGCAGGTATGTATAGCAGATCAGTGAGAACAAAAGCATCACAAAATGCAAATCTTATTCCTGCAGCAGTTTGCAAGTTACCATGACATCCCATAATGTGAAGTTTGGGTGAGGCGGTGCTAAAACCCAGCTGGTGCAAACTAAAAAAAATCACCAAGCTATGAGGCCTTGGAAATGCAACTTGATTACAACAAACACTTAGCAGAGCTAATCACACAGCATTCAGATGCTCCCAGTCCACTCTGATGGGGATGTTGGATGAAGGATCCTGCAACCCTCACCGGGGGACATTCAGGCGTCCTTGTCAGCTCAGGGCACACCCTCTGCAGAGCCTCACAGGCATGTGGCATGGCAGCACATGAGCACAGGTGTGTGAGGGGAGAAGAGGGGGCCTTCCATCTGGGGCCACAGTCTCCCTCCCTTCCCCTTATCCCTCGACTTGTGAAGAAACGAGTGAGATCTTTGATGAGATGCCTATTTTTCAGTGAATGGTCTTTTCTATTTACAGGATCTATGCATAGCACATATTTCTAAGATTGGGGTCATTCCTTACACCTGGATTTGTTCTCCAGTAAGTGGTTAGAACTTGGGCTCTGATGCCGCAACGCCTGGGATGTCTACGAAACATACATCATGACAGCTCCTGCATCAGGGGCTGCTGGGATGATTAAACAAGGTGATATAAAGAAAGACAGCAGGGCAGCACCTGCTGGAGGCACAGCCAGCTCTGGATGGGAGTTCACTGTTGCCGTACGTCTTGTTAATCACAGGTCTAAAGACTGTCTCCACATGAAGACCCACCTCATTCTTTCCAACAGCTGCAGGGTATTCTGTGGTGTGAACATGACATGTTTAGCCAGCCTCCTGTTTATGAAAAATCAAGTCGTTTCAAACAAGTATGATTTTATAACAAAAAAGGCAGCAATGAACATGCCTATGCAAACATCTTTGCACATGTGTGCAGGTATCAAGTATGTTTGTAGGAAAATTCCTAGAAGTGGGATTTGGGGGTCATAGAACTGTACATTCTGTGATGGATACAGCCAAATGACCTGTGAGCAGCTGAGCTGACTCCCACCTCCACCACCAGGACATGAGGCTGCCAGGCACCACCCCCCTCGCCAGCACCAGCAAGGCCAGCTGCATGGCTGCCATCCCAGTGCTCGTGAAGCATGGCGTCAACACGAAGCAGCACAGGACTGGGTGGTTGCCAGGGAGCCAGGTGGGTGCGTGCCAAGCTCTGGACCCAGGCCCCAAGCCCCTTGCCCACTCATCACGTCCCAGGAATATGTGGCTTGACTCCTCACCTTCCACTGCACCCACCAGCTCCATCTAGACCCTCTCCTGCAGCATGGCAGCTTCATCTAGCACATGTTGATTTAAAGCACAGGCAAGGAATGCCAGTGGTAAGGCCAGAGGGTGGGCAGCTCAGCCCGGCAAACCACAGATCCCTTTCAGCCCAAGAAAATAAAGGGTCCGTGGCCCACGTCAGCCAGGAAAATAAAGGGTCACAGATGCCCTGCTGGGGCTAAAATGTGTGCAAATCTAAGGGAAAAATGCAAGGCTCCAGCCTTCCCTTTGGTGAACACCTGCTCTTTAATGAGATTTGCATTCTCCTGCAGGGAGACCCTGCACAGGCCCTGTCCCATGTAACGCCTTTACACAAACTCTAAAAAGTGATCTCTGGGCAGGCATGGCCCAGGGATGCTGACATCGTTCAAAAAATCGTATGGTGGAGAGCGGCAAGGATGAAGCGAACAGGGTGTAGAGGGCTCTATAAAACTATGAGGTTCCCAGGAACATGATACAGTCCACACTGCATTGGATCTGAGTATCAGGATCCAGCTGTATTTGACTTTTAGAGCTGCAGTCTATACAGGCACACTCGTGGCTACATAAACATAGATTATCAGATGGAACTAAATACGCAGCTTTTAAATTTTAAATACAACCACATCAAAGGGAACTTTACAAATTGCCTCTCATCCTGAGAGGTGAGACAGAGCCAGCTCTGGGCTGTGGCTGGTCACCTCAACCCCAGGTGCCACAGGCCATCGGGATCCCACCTCTGCCACGCACAAAAATGGATATGTCCCCAAAATAGCAGCCTTGCTCAGGATTCCAAATAGGGCCTCAGTTCAATAGTGAGAACTCTTAACTCGGACACCAAACTTCCAGTTTGGGATCTGCAGGCCTCAATGACAGTCAAAGCACCAGAAAACCCCCAGGAAGAAAGTAAGTAAAGGCACAGTAGATGCCAAGGGGCCAGGAGTCGCCCTCTGTTACTTCATGATTCCAACTTATTTTCCACATACAATACACAGAAACCATTTCATGCAAGCCTCCCAGGAACCCTGGAGGCAGGCACTGTTCCCGTAGTTACCCGCAGGTCTAGAGACTGTCCCACATCTCCACACACAGATCCACCTATTTTCTCCACCAGATGCAGGATATTCTGATGAGGAAACTGAGGCACAGAGCTTCTCCGGAATTTTCTGCAGGTCACCTGACATTACGCCCACAACACTATCCTGTAAATATTTAGGACACCTGTATTTTCCTTTGTGTCAGCCATTTCCCTCCCTTTAAAAATCTCTCCCTGAGATTATGGATAATTTTGATAACTTTGAGGATCAATAAATTACTTGTTTTATCCACTGACATCAGAAGTGGCCAAGCTTGGCTGGACGTGGTAGCTTCATACCTGTAATCCCAGCACTTTGGGAGGCCAAGGCGGGTGGTTCACCTGAAGTCAGGAGTTCAAGATGAGCCTGACCAATATGGTGAAGTTGCGTCTCTACTAAAAAATGCAAAAACTTAGCCGGGTGTGGTGGCAGGGCACGTGTAATCCTAGCTACTTGGGAGACTGAGGCAGGAGAATTGCTTGAACCCAGGAGGTGGAGGTTGCAGTGAGCCAAGATCGTACCATTGCACTCCAGCCCGGGCTACAAGAGCAAAACTCAGCCTCAAAAAGAAAAACAAAAGAAGTGGCCAAGCTTTAGCTCCTGAGCAATTCCAGAAAAGACTCAGCAGCTGAGGTGACTGTAGCCGCCTGAGGACAAGCTTTGGTGAAGGAGCCCCATGGCAGGTGCTCAGCAGCCCCCGGCCAGGCACCCACCACAAGCACGGCACAAAAGACGCTCTGCACGTGACTTGGCCTCTAAAGAGCTCGGGAGCCCTGGACACTTGAAACTGGATCCTTTCTGAATTTCTGAATGTCCTCCTTTAAAGGTCGCCAAAGTGGGTCTGCACCTCTATCCTGGATCTTGTTAGCGATGCTGTTTTTGCTGTTAGCCACCCTTCATGGGGTTTGGTAATAAAAGATTGTTAAAGTTTCGTTGTTGTTGTTGTTTTGAAACAGAGTCTCGCTCCGTCGCCCAGGCTGGAGTGCAGTGGCAAGATCTCTGCTCACTGCAACCTCCACCTCCTGGGTTCAAACAATTCTCCGCCTCAGTCTCCTGAGTAGCTGGGACTATAGGCACCCACCACCACACTCAGCTAATTTTTGTATTTTTAGTAGGGACAGGGTTTCACCACATTGGCCAGGCTGGTCTCAAACTCCTGACCTCAAGTGATCCACCCACCTTGGCCTCCCAAAGTGCTGAGATTACAGGCGTGAGCCACCATGCACCGCCAAAAGATTGTTAAAGTTTAAAAAATCAAAGAAAATAAATTAAAGTCTCCAAAGGAGAAAAGATTTTTCATTTTCTTCATCATTTTTTCTGGAAGGGAGGAAGGTAGGGAGAACAGCTCTCTGTGCTCCTAATTTAAGTATCTATGCTTTCACAAGTCCTCGTTAACATAGCTGATCGTTAACAAACACTGGAACATGGGATTGATCAAACATTAGAGAAAGCCCCATTGCCCTCACGGGCCACCTGCCTGGCACACATGTGCGTGCACTTCCCACATATTTCTGGTGTTTTTCCCATTGTTTGCTAGGCTGGAGAACTGGCCATTCTGTCACTGTGACAAACAGGCCTGATGATACCAGCCATGCCTGCAATTGCATTTTCCACTCTCCAAACAGAATCTATTAGACATGATGCAAGCAGAGTTTATTTTTAGGAAGGCTTTTCATTACAATGATGTGAAATGTCAAGGCTGAGACTCCGCAGGCTCCATGCAGACCTCCGGCTCCCACTCATTAAGTTCCTGCCACGTGCTGAGCCCAGGCTGTGTCTGAGACAACACAAGTAGGTCCCCAATTAACAACCAAGTTAATTAACTGATTGGAAACACAGGGGAAAGCAGTCTTGGGCAGGGACATGGCCCTTGAGGAGCACGCAGCCTGATGGGGTACGGGCATCATGCCAACAGGGTTACAGCCAGCACAGTCGGGGGTCTTCTAGGGAAGAGAACGTCAGGCCCAGTGAGTACTGGGTGCTGCACCCCCCCCAACCTGGTGAGTGCACAGAGAACCAAATGGGGTGCCCCCATCTCGCCTCATCCCACCCTTCCTTGCTGCCCAGGTGTGCGAGATAGGGCATGGACCATCCCAACTCCAAGTCTGGCCTGGACACAGAACTGATCAACTTGCTAAGGATGGTCAGAAGCTGATGCTAAGACTCTTTCCTTTATTAAAAACTGTTTTGGCTGGACACAGTGGCTCACATCTGTAATCCCAGCACTTTGGGAGGCTGAGGCAGGCAGATCACTTGAGGTCAGGAGTTGAAGACCAGCCTGACCAACATGCAGACGGCCAACACCATCTCTACTAAAAATATAAAAATTAGCTGGGTGTGGTGGTACACACCTGTAGTTCCAGCTACTTGTGGGCTGAGGCAGAAGAATTGCTTGAGCCTGGGAGGCGAAGGTTGCAGTGAGCCAAAATCGCACCTCTGCACTCCAGCCTGGGCAACAGAGTGAGACTCTATTAATAATAGATTCTGTCTACTAATAATATTAATAATAATAATAACGTTTTAAATCGTATACTTGCAAACAGTATCTAGCTCAACTTCCTCATTTCAAGGTTGGGGAAACTGAGATACAGAGAAAGGAGACAAACCGCCCAAACTCACAGACAGTGTAGTGAAGCCAAACTTTTATATGTCATTCCCAGAGGTGGTAGGAATATCACAATGTTCCTTTTAGAGTCCTTGGTTTGGAGAACAAAAAAAAAAAAAAAAAAAAAAACCAGCTTTTAGACTAGATTTCCATTTCTTGAACTACTGAGGAAATCTGCAGGAAAAGAGTCTTCAAATACTGGGGTAAATCATATGACTGACTTGTATTACACAAAGTTGAGATTTATAACAAATACTCTAAACAAATATTCCTGGAGTAAACAGCTTTTCATCTACCACACTTTATAGAAATATTCTTTAAAATAGTGGTTTCTATTTTTTCTATTTTTCTATTTTTTTAATTTCACAGACTAATAATCTTTTTTTAAAAATATGTAAAGTTGCCAAATCTTTATGTGTGTAACTAAAATTGTTTAAATAATTAAAACCCTTTGCTATCATACATCTTTCAAAAATTACTAACATCAAAAATATTCATCCAGGCACAGGAGCTCATGCCTGTAATCCCAACACTTCGGGAGGCCAAGGTGGGAGGAACACTTGAGCCCAAAAGTTTGAGGACAGCCTGGTCAACATAGTGAGACTCCGTCTCTACAAAAAATACAAAAATTAAGCAGGTATGAAGGAGTGCGCCTGTGGTCCCCACTCCTGGAGAGGCTGAGACAGGAGAATCTCTGGAGCCCAGGCATGGAGGCTATAGTGAGCTATGACCGTGTGGCTGCACTCCAGCCTGGGTGACAGAGCAAGGCTGTGTTTCAAAACACACATAACTGTGCATGTATGTATCTGAACTCTCAGGATTTTAGGTATTTTAGGTAGACTACATCCGACAATCGGAATGTGTCTCTGCAGCGTTTCCACGAGTTGACTGGGCTGGCATGGCTGTGGGGCCCCTGGCCCAGACGAGCCCCCTGTGTCCATGTGCCTGCCAGGGCTGACCAGACTCCCAGAGACCCTCCTGGGGTGTGAAGGCAAGGAGCTCGTGCATGCCAGGCTGTGGGGCCGAGGCCCCTCACCAGGAAGAGAGAATGGGAGGCAGCAGCTCCCAGCAGCCTCGTGGGCACACTGACAGGAACCTGGGGCGCGAGGCCTCCTTACAGGAACTCAGGGCTCGAAACCACCTGACAGGAACACGGGACACGAGGCCGCCTGACAGAAACGCGGGGAGCCAGGCCACCTAACAGGAACACAGGACGCGAGGCCGCCTGACAGAAACGTGGTACTTGAGGCTACCTGACAGGAACGCAGGACACGAGGCCGCCTGACAGAAACGCGGTGCTTGAGGCTGCCTGACAGGAACACGGGGCGCGAGGTCGCCTGACAGAAACGTGGTACTTGAGGCTACCTGACAGCAACGCGGTGCTTGAGGCCGCCTGACAGG
>CAUYLZ010091160.1:0-29658 GCA_963573645.1 Pithecia hirsuta
TGAGTTCTATAGGGGAATGCTTTTTGAGCCACACAGTAACAAGAGTTGATAAAGTTCACAGTCACCAAGGTGCAATTATCCGGAGTGGTTTTAAGCCCTCAGATGCTCGAGGGATTGCCAGTCTGAGGGCAGCCCTCCACAAGAACTGGAGCAAGGTCCTACAACTCCTTTATCAGGAGGAATGGCTCTTGCCCCAAGCCTGCCATACAGCGAGTATCTTCATAATACTGAATACTGCCACCTGGGCCATGGATTTTTGTCCTAGTATAACTGTTTTTCCCTTAAATCGTGCTGTGCACTGTGTCTGCGCCAGACATTCCTCTGACTATGAACTAAGATATAGTTTTTTTTATATATATATATGGAAATAACTGAATGGTAAGATATTCTTAAGGCACTCTTACTATGAACTAATATATGATTATATATAGAGGATTATAGAAAGAGAAATAACTGAGTAGTAACACTATAAACTGAGATATTCTTCAGGCCTTAATTGTGCCAGGATTCTGCTTAGCTCTCCTTCCTCGGTACCTATATGGGGGGTTACCCACAACCATCTATGTTTGCTCAAGGCCCTGGGGCTCTACAATCAGCAGGTAGCAAAGCCAGCCAGGCCTGTTTTCTTTCCTTCAGGGCAGCAAGGTTTTCCAGGCTCTGGGTGGGTCCAGAAGTGCCATCCAGGAGTCAGGAACTAGAGTCAAAAACCTTAGAAGTCTACCCTGGTATTTTATTGCATTGTGGCTGAGCTGGCACTCAAACCACAAGACACAGTCCTTCCCGCTCTTCTCTCCGCTTTCTAAAGGCAGAAGCCACCCCGCGCCCCGTGGCCACCATTGCCCCTGGCCATGCGGAGTACTGCCGGACTACCACAGATGATCTCTTCAGGCCCAAGGTCTCGTTAAGTCAGCCTGTGCTGGATGCTGCCTAGCCTGGTACACTTCAGGGTGGCAGGCTCCCCTCTGCCCAGGGCAGGTTCAGAAATGCCATCCAAGAATCAAGTCCTGGAATTGTGGACCCTAAGAGCCCGCTTGGTCCTTTACCCACTGTGGCCATGTTGATACCTGAAGCCAGCAAGTCTCAGAGACTCAGCAAGGCCCTCAATATGGTACCTGGTTACTGCTGCTGCTTATTTAGGGCCTAAGGGATCTTCAGTTAGCAGGTGATAAACGTTGCCAAGATGGGTTCTTTCCTTCAGGGTGTGGGGTTGCCTTCTGACCCAGGGTGTGTCTAGAAATATTGTCTTCGTGCAATGGCCTGGAATGGGGGCTTCATGAGTCTGACCAGTCCCTATCCTGCTGTGGCTTAGCTGGTATCCAAGATGCAAGACAAAATCCTCCTCATTCTTCCCTCTCCTCTCCTCAAGTGAAAAGAGAAGGTCTCTTTTGGAGCTGTGAGCTGTGCAGCATGAGGTTAGGGGAGGGGTGATGTCAGCACTCCCTTGGTGTCCCCAGATGGTGTCTCAGTATGTTGCATGCCCCATGAGTCCATCTCTGAGCTTAGTTCAGTACTAGGACTCACTGCTGCCTGGGGTGGGGCAGGGGTGACATCGTGGCAATTCAGTGGCGATTCAGGACTGTTTTTTGTATCTCTTTAGTGCCTCTTTCAGCAATATGAAGTTAAAACCAAGTACTATGAGTGCTCACCTGAGTTTTGGTTCTTATGAAGGTATTTTTTCTATATAGATGGTTCTTAACTTGGTGTCTTTGCAACAGGGTGGAAGGATTGGGGGAGGGGATGATAGGTGGAGCCTTCTGTTCCGCCGTCATGCCCTGCCTCCATACGTGATATTTTGATACATGAATATAATGTGTAATGATCAAATCAGAGTAATTAGGATATCAGTCACCTCACACATTTATTATTTTTTTTGTGTGTTGGAAACGTTTCAAATCTTCTGGCTATTACAATAAATTGTTGTAAACTATAGTTACCCTGTTGTGCTGTCAAACACTAGAACTTATTTCTTAACCTCTCTGTACTTTTGTACCCACTAACCCACCTCTTTCCGACCTCCTAACCCCTTTTTCAGCTTCTGGTAATCATCATCCTACTTTCTACCTCCTTGAGATAAACTTTTTTTTACCTCCCACATTAGGCTGTTTATTTGAAATCTCCTTACTTTTATGAAGTAGGTGTTTATTTCTATAAACTTACTTCTTAGACTGGCTTTCACTGTAACTCATAAATTGGGTATGTTGTGTTTTCATTTTCATTCATTTCAAGAAGCTTTTAAATGTTCTTTTTAATTTCTTTGTTGAGCCATTGTTTACTAAGGACCATGTTGTTTACTTTTCATGTATTTGTTCAGTTTCAAGAGTTCCTCTTGTTAGTGATTTCTAGTTTTGTGCTCAGAAAAGAAACTTGATATGATTCTATTTAAAATACATTAAGACTTGTTTTGTGGCCTAACATATGGTCTATCCTGGAAAATGTTTCATGTGCTGATGAAAAGAATGCACATTCTGCAGCTGTTGGATGAAGTATTCTGTAAATGTCTGTTGGGTGCATTTGAAAAACAACTGAAATACAATGTTGCTTTGTTGATTTCCTTTCTAGATGATCAGTGAAATTCTGATAGTAGGGTGCTAAAGTTCCTAACTATTATTGTATTGGAGTCTATATCTCCCTTTGGATCTAATAATATTTGCTTTATGTATCTGGGTGTTCCTGTGTTGATTGCATATTTATTTACAATTGTTGTATCGTTTTGCTAAACTGATCCTTTTATCATTACTTGATAACCTTTGCCTGTTTTAACAGTTCTTGCCTATAAAGTCTATTTTATGTGATGTAAGTATAGCCACTCCTGCTTATTTTTTGTTTCTGTCTGTGCAGAATCTTTTCCATTCATTTACTTTTGGTCTATGTGTGTCTTTACAAGTGAAGTGAGTTTCTTGTGGGCAGTACCTAGTTGGGTCATGTTTTCTTTTTTTCTCTTAATCCATTCAGCCAGTCTCTATCTTTTAAGTGGGGAATTTAAGCCGTTTATATTCAAGGTATTATTGATAGATAATGAGTTACTCCTCTTATTTTATTAATTGTTACCTGGTTGTTTTATATATCCTTTGTTCCTTTCTTCCTCTCTTACTATTTATCATTGTGATGTGATGATTTTCAGTAGTGATCAGTTTTTATTCTTTTCTCTTTCACCTTTGTGTATATGCTTTACCAGTGAGTTTAATACTTGTGTGTGTTTTCATGATGGTCATTACCGTCTTTTCACTTTCAGATGCACAGCTCCTTTGAGCATGTCCTGTAAGGTCAGTCTAATGGTGACAAATTCCCTCAGCTTTTGCTTGTCTGGAAGGAAGTAATAATATTTAGACGTGTTGGGTTAAATAAAATATAATATTAAAATTAACTTCATGTGTTTCTTTTTATTATTTTGAATGTGGTTACTAGAACATTTAAAATTACATATATGATTCGCATTATATTTCTGTAGAGCAACAGCAGGACTAAACTATTAGTCATTATTAATCTGATTTTTGCTTTCAAAATCACTCATTGGACTAATTTGTATGCTCCTAAATTCCCCTCAGACATTATGAGGATGGCTGGACTCGCCCTGTTTTGTCTCAGGCCCCTAAGGCCCTATGGGTGAGCATTCAATTTCTGAGCTTGGATCATTTCAGTCAGTCCTGGGTAACCTTGAGGGCAGTTAGGGATCTAGAACTTCCTATCCTCCTTTCAGGGGAACTCAGAGGGCATTCCATTCATAGCCCAGCAAAGCTCTGTGTCTGAAAGTACTCTCATGCCCTACAGGTACCCCTAGAATCCAGAGAAACCCACAGTTCTTCCTGTACTTGAAGACATAGACACTCCTATACCAGTAGAATGCTCTCAGGGAACAAGAAAACACTATGACTGCTTCAGGGAGAAACGGGGAGGATCCTCGGGTGGGGTGCAGGGGCTGGGGGAAAAGGGACAACAGGACACCAATACAGGATGAGCAGCATCTATGAATCAAGTTCTCCAGGTAGTGTACGTATAACTGTCACACACTGCTTAGCTGGCAGTAAGATTATGGTTACCTTTTTTTTTTTAATGACCAAGACAAAGCATCTAAAAGCGCAGCTTCTGCAAGAACCACTTGCTCTCGCCTGTCTTTTATCTCTCTTCAGACTTGACCTTGGCCTCTCATCAGGCTTTGCGTTTCAGAGCAGGATCTCTGAAGACATCCTTATTGACGACAGTGTTGGCCAGGGGGATATCCACAGAGTACCTTGTGGGCATTAGGTGACTGTAGTTATAAACTTTCACAAAAGATTTGATCTTTGACCTCTTGCCCGCCATCTTCTTGCCCATGGCAGCTGTCACTTTGCGAGGATAGTGGTCAATTCCAGCCACCAGAGCATGGCTGTAGGGGTGATCCGAGGTGCCATCATCAATGTTCTTCACGATGACGGCTTTGCGTCCAAAGTAGCGTCCAGCCAGGACAAGCACCACCTACCCAGGCTTCATGAACTTGCCCATTTCGGCAGCGACCACTTGGGCCTACAGTAAAAAGGAGAGAAGGACACTTCCTATGGTTACCTTTTTTAAGCATGCAGATATGCCTAAAGTACTAAAATTGTCAAGGTCTCATAGATCAAACCTAAGTTGAAAATGGCATAAGAAATTAATATCTAGGTACTGGTTTGAAGGCAATCTCACAGTCACTGAGTGCCAGCTTGCTAGCCCACATTTGGGAGGACAGACACCTCTCAGGGAAGAGAGTGGGAGATTGTCTGCACAACAGCCAGGCTGCAGGGATCAATGATGCTTTTAATCGATAAAGATGGTTACCCAATTATTTGCCTCTATATTGAAAACAGAGACCAGAAAAAGAAAAAAGATTTTCTTTTTAGAACAACAAAGAAACACAAGGAATTGGCTCTATTCCGTGAATCTTCTGAAATGTGAGAACATCCTCTTTTTCTTTGCTTCTGAGTGTCATCAGCATTATCAGCACCCTAACAGAACACCATTTATTGTGTGCCTTTCTGTCTTCAGAATTTGTTGAGCTTTCCCACAAGACTCCTAAATACTTCATTCCTTAGTGCTTGTGCAGGGCATGGCTATGCTTTGTGGAAGAGTTCCCTCTGCCCTGGTACACTTTTCTCTGCAGATGTTTTGTTAAGCACCATGGATCATGGAGGAGCTCAGGCCACACTAGCCTTCAGCACTTTTTAATGCTAGTTTGGGTGGCAAGGAAACAAATGCATTTGCTCCTAATTCTCTTCTATCTCTTTCTGGCCTTTTATATGGAGAAGGAGTACAGAACCTTTCTGAGCTCTTTCACAGCTCCTCTGAGATGCAAAGCCAACTGTTGACCAGAAAGCAAACAAGGACAGTAAACCAGTCTCTAGGCTAGCTGAGAGTCCCAGGAGACAGGGACTCTGATACCTGCTCCTCTCATCTCCTCTACCTTGATGAAGCACAAAGAAGGGAAGTTATCTTCTAGGACATGAAGCAAAACCCTTTCAATTCTATCTCTTTGGAGCAGAACAACTTTTCCTACTCCTTCTACTTTTTTTGGTCAACATTTACAGTGGTTTTCTCTAATTTCTACCTAATTTTTGTACATATTATCAGCAGTTCAATATACATAGATTTGCCTTAACAATGCTGGAAATACAGCATTTCTACCTGTGACATCTGTGATTTTCAACAAGAGATGTTTTACAAATAGATGGACTTTATATAACAAAAAGTTTGAGGTTAAAAAAAATGATAAAGTAACCCAAAATGTTCATTCTAGCAGCATTTGTATGTGTATGCACATGTGTGTGTTCTAGGTGATGACAGAAAACCAAATCAAATGCTAAAAACAGAAAAGGTAACTTCCTAGAAGCAGGCTTGAGGTGTAGTATGATTTTCTAAGACCAAGTTAGACCTACAGATTCATTGACACAAAATCAGCTTACATAATTATCCACAACTGAATGTTAAAATATACTTTGGCATGTTTCCTGATCATTACAGAGAAACTTACTACCATACTGATTTTAATTCAGTATATGCTTTCAATCCAAGTTGTAGGGATTTCACAAGGACACTCTACTTAAGATTCAAGTTCTCTGTACATAGAATCAGAGTCTTAGGGTTGAAAATTAAAGTCACTTAATTCCATGATCAGCTGCTTGAGTTCCACTGCAATATTCTTTCAATGTGGTTGTGATGTCAAGGCTTGAATGTCTCAAATGACAGATAAGTCAGTATCTGTCAAGACATCTGTTCCTTTCCAGAAAAGTACTATTAGAATGGATTCCCCTTGACCCCCTCTCTGTTACAAATCTATGTGTGTTTGTGTGTGTGTGTTTTCCATTCTTTATCACTGATTTCTGCCTACCCTGCTCCTGGGGAAATCTTCCTCTTGACAACCCTCAAAATATTTGAGGGCAACTAGCATGACCTCCCAGGTGTTTCCACAGGCATCCTGTTCCTTCAACGGCTCCCAGTGTGGCATAGTTTGGGTCACCTTACTAACCTATTCTGAATGTATCTCTCCTCTGTACACTCAAAATATATATATTCCTTTACAATGTGTGGTATACCAAAGACAATGCTTTGGGTGCGGTCACTTTTCTTCAGTACACTGGCACTTTGACTGCTTTCTTCACTTGTGACAGATAATTGCTTTTCTTAACATGAGTCTGTAGTATTCACCCCAATTCTCCCTGAAGGCTTACACTTGCCACTATGCAAACTTCCAGGCTCACTTTCAGGGAACTATCTAATGATGGATCTGAGTAAGGCCATGGGGGAAATTGCTCCTGCACTAAGTGCAGTGGTTACCAACCTGTGACTGACATACCATAGGCAGCCAATGACCAGGGAGCTTCCCATTAAAAAGACTACCAACTGTGATGACCCTTCACTGCTGAAACCTTGGGGTACTTGACATCAAAAAACAACACCAGCCTTCTCATTAGGTAAGTGTTATTTAGTCTCCGCTGGAAAATACACTACAGGTATATGTTCTGTGACAAGTATAATGTGTTTATGAGCATGTGCATAATGAATTATTGAAAATATCTGTGTTTTCAATACCCCCTTAATATATAAAGTTTGACTCCTGTCAGCCTTGGGTCTGTTAAAAATATTTAGGGGTTTGCTTACATGGTAGTCTTCCAAAGCCCTTCATGGTGATCTAGTGGCCCTGCCATAGAACTGCTGAGGACCCAGGATTATGGGAGGTCCCCAGAGGGTGATACAAGCCTGGGGAATATTTAAGGTGTCACTTCATTCATTTTTGGAGAGGCAGGTGTGAGACTTGTCCACATTTCTTACAACCAAGGAGCCAAGACTGTTACATAGGAATAGTAAGAAACCACTGTAGAACACAGAATTCCAATCTCCAATCCTAAGGTTAAGGAAATAGTCATTTAGCACTTACTTTATCAAGGGCTCCTCTGTTTAAGCCATTGGCTTGTTAGTACCCTAGGTTTCCTTGAGGATGTATCCTTTATACTAGCTTTATCTCGTTGAAACTGGTAGTGTAACTGGTCTCCTATGTGCAATGGGTATAATTTCTATCAGTCTGCCCCACACCAAAGCTCTCCCTTAACCTGGCCAGAAAGTTATGCCCATGAGCTTCTCTAGACCTGACCCCTAACACCTTCAGCAAAGTGCCCGATCACAAAATGTATGCGAGAATCCAGCTCTACACACATGCGGATGACACCCTCTTGGATGAGAAAGGCTATGAAGTGCCACTTAAGGTAATAGACTTATTAATGATACTATAAATCAATCCTCAAGCATACAAAATTACCTACCAAGTTTGCCTTGGTACTCTTTAGTGAAGAAAATAAAATTGAGTAAATGTAGGTATATAGCCCATGTGGAAAAATTCCGTTATTCCACACTTCATGCTCAGACCACTGCAATACCTTTCCTTTGTCTCCTTGCCTTGCCCCCAACATCCTCCACTCCAGCCCATCCTCCGCCACTGCTACTATTCCTCCTCATTACAGTAAGGAAGTCTCTCCAGGCCCTCCAGAGACCAATCCCAACCTCCCTCAGCTTTCCTAAATGAACTTTCCCTTCCACCAAATTTGTCTTTTGTAGGTTTTCAAATACATCATCATATGTCTGTCTTCACACCTACTCGCATAAGTAAAAGCGATCTCCACCTTCCCTGGCCCAGGTTCTACCTTCCCTTCAAAGTCCAGCTGCTTTCCCAGATCACACAGCTTCCGGTGCTCACATTTTTTTTTTTTTTTTTTTTTTTGAGTTGGAGTCTCGCTCTGTTACCCAGGCTAGAGTGTAATGGTGCAATCTTGGCTCACTGCAAGCTCTGCTTCCTGAGTTCAAGTGATTCTTCCACCTCAGCCTCCTGAGTAGCTGGGACTACAGGTGCATGCAACCACGCCCAGCTAATTTTTTTGTATTTTTAGTAGAGACGAAGTTTTGCCAAGTTGGCCAGGCTGGTCTCGAACTCCTGACCTCGGGTAATCCACCTGCCTTGGCCTCCCAAAGTTCTGGGATTACTTAGGCGCAGTATGAGCCATGGCGCCTGGCAGCTCACCTGTCACTCAGAAGGGGAACGCTCATCATATTTAGTGTTTCTGGTAGTTGTGTAGCACTTGGTGTACATAGTCATGTACCATATACAGTCAACAACAGACTGTATATATGACAGTGGTCTCATAAGATTATCACATCATATTTTTTGATGTACCTTTTCTATGTTTAGATACGTTCAGATAGACTAATACTATGTGTTGCAGTTGCCGGGAGTATTCAGCACAGTAACACGCTGACAGGTTTGTAGCCTAAGAGCAATAGGCTATACCATACAGGCTAGGTATGTAGTAGACTTTACCATCTAAGTTTGTGTAAGTACATTCTATAACGTTTGCACAATAACACAATCACTTAATGATGCATTTCTCAGAACATCTCCATCATTAAGTGATGCATGATTGTACTGCCTTATGTCCATGGGTTTCCCATGTCTCTGTACCTCTTGCCAGCAGAGATACTAATTGCATCTATTCTGGACTATGTTTATGAGGATGTTTATATACGGGATAGCCTTAAAATTTGAAAACTACGTCTCTCTCTGAAGAAAAGGGCAGGCATGCCTGCTGCCCATTAAGATATGGGTTCCTTAGGCTCCAGGTTTCTCTCCTATAATGCAACCTATTTCATGTGTTAGTGTCAAATGGCCATCTAAGTCACCCTGCGGGAATTGGGGCCTGGAGAACTGGCACAAGAAAAAGTTGGTACTGTCACTATTGCTATGGCTATAATAAAGGCCTTTATGTGTGACCCAGGGGTCCTGCGTCTTCCACCAGCATCCTTGACACTGTAGGGTAAAATCGCAGACCTTTCACAGTTCCTGACATTATCATTCCATAATTCAGCTTCACTAAATGAGAAAGTCAGAGATTAGAGACAGAAACCT
The DNA here is from genome assembly GCA_963573645.1 of Pithecia hirsuta. Classification (NCBI taxonomy): domain Eukaryota; kingdom Metazoa; phylum Chordata; class Mammalia; order Primates; family Pitheciidae; genus Pithecia; species Pithecia hirsuta. Next base: position 9,401 of record CAUYLZ010091160.1, read on the forward strand.
GTATTGTATTTCTTAACATCGCTGATATTTTCCTTATGTATTCAAAGTACACAATAAGTTTTATTGATAATTATACAAATGACACTAAGACAGAAATCATCAGAGCAGCAAACTCTCGAGTTTGACTCAGTTTCAATCCATACGCATCCTTTCTGCTCTGCATGGCCCTGGCTTTTGAGCAGTAGAGTCTTTAAAAAAAAATACACGTGTGCAAGAGAGAGTAAGAAAGGAGTGAATGTGAGGGACATAGGGAACAAAATCCAGGAAATTGATCTGAGAGCCAAACTGTGACAGAGATGCCTAATTGACTCTAAATACGAATTCTGCATTTTTCCTTAGTAAAATAATACTAATTTTTTTTTAAGCTGAGTGCATTATGGCTAGCAAAAATAATACAGTTGGCCCTTGAACAACCCAAGTTTGTACTGCATGGGTCCACTTATATGTAGATTTTCTTCTGTCTCTGCCACACCTGAAACAGTAAGATCAACCCCTTGCATCCTCCTCTTGCTCCTCCTCCCGCTCAGCGCACTCAATGTGATGATAATGAGGATGAAGACCTCTCTGATAATCCACTTCCATTCAATGAATAGTAAATACATTTTCCTTATGATTTTCTTTCTTTCTTTCTTTCTTTCTTTCTTTCTTTCTTTCTTTCTTTCTTTCTTTCTTTTTTTGTGAAATGGAGTCTCACTCTGTCACCCAGGCTGGAGTGCAGTGGCGTGATCCTGGTTCACTGCAACCTCCACTTCCTGGGTTCAATTGATTCTCCTGAGTAGCTGGGCTACAGGTGCCTGCCACCACGCCTGGCTAATTTTTGTATTTTTTAGTAGAGGTGAGGTTTCACCATGTCAGCCAGCCTGGTCTCTAACTCCGGACCTCATATAATCCACCCACCTTGGCCTCTCAAAGTGCTGGGATTATAGGCGTGAACCACTGTGCCCGGCCTCCTTATGATTTTATTAATAACATAACATTTTCTTTTCTCTAGCTTACTTTACTGTAAGAAAAAAGTACATAATACACATAGCATATGAAGTATGTGTTAATAGAACATTTGTTATCAGTAAGGCTTCCAGTCAACAAGTAGGTTTTGGGAGAGTCCAAGTTATATGCCGATTTTTGACTGCATGGGGGGTTAATCCCCCTAATGCTTACATTGTTTAAGGGTCAAATGTATATTCTTCAGCCTGCCTTGTAGGTTATATTACTGGGTTCTAGCTAATAAGACATAAGTGGAAGTGGAAGTGAGAGCATTTCCTTCTTCTTGCCCCCTTTTCCTTTTTATTGCCTGGGATGCAGATGTAATTGTTGGAGCCCTAGCAACCATGTTGGACCATGAGGCAAATTGGAAAATAGAATCCTTGCATAGTGGAGTAACAAGATAGGAGAGCATGAGCCCCTGATACCACGAAGCCACCATGACAGGCTTTAACAGACTATCTCCTAAGCTCTTTTACATGAGAAAAAATAAACTTCAATTGTCTTTTAACTACTGTTATTTTGGATTGTCTGTATATAGTGAACTTACTCCTAACTAATACACAGACCCAATATTAATTGAGAATAGAGTATATCATCAAATGCATTTCCTTAGAAAGATGCCATCTTATGTCTTTTTGGTACTTAAAAACATTAAAAAGTGAGGACTACAATCAATCCACATGTGTGACCATAGAGTCCAGGAGAAAACCCATTTTAAATCATTGGATTAAATTCTATGTTATAAGTGATTCAAACTTACACGTGCATAATGTTTCTTAGGAAGATTTGTATCAACACAATGAAGAATTGCTTTTCCACATATTTTCCAACCTTTTGAACACAAAGTCTTATGATGTCAAAAAATGTTTCACAAGTATTATGAAAATGCTTTAGAACATTGAGTTCTACCATGTTTCAGTCCATTTGTGCAGCTATAACAAAATACTTAATACTGGGTAATTTATATATTATAGAAGTTTATTTCTCACAGTCCAAGACCAAGGTGCCCACAAATTCAGCATCTGGTGAGGGCTGCTCTCTGCTTCCAGAATGGTGCCTTGTTGCTGCGTCCTCCAGAGAGGGGGAATGCTGTGTCATCACGTGGTGGAAGAAATGGAAGGAAAAAAGGACCAGGCAGCTCTCTGAAGCCTCTTTTATAAGGTCACTAATCATATTTATGATAATGAAACACTCCTGACCTAATAATTGCCCAAAAGACCTCTAATACTATTAGTATGAACTACTACAGTTGGATATTAGCTTCCAATGTAAGCATTTTGTAGAGACACATATATTCAAACTATAGCACACCAGCACTGCCAAAAATCAGGCCGGATCTAGCTTCCAACCTTGGTGTCCTTTTCTTGTACCCCAGTTATGTGTTCAGTCATGATTTAAATCCTTAGGACCAACTCCAAGCTAAGGCAAGAGGTGTTCACACCCCATCAGCTCCACTGGCTGAGATCTCAGCTTCAAATGGCCATTGCTGCTCATCAGACTGCTCTTAACAAAAGTGATTTTTTCTTTCTTGAGGTGGAATCTTGCGCTTGTCACCCAGGCTGGAGTGCAATGGCACAATCTCAGCTCACTGCAACCTCTGCCTCCCTGATTCAAGTGATTCTCCTGCCTCAGCCTCCCGAGTAACTGGGATTACAGGCATGTGCCACCAAGCTGAGCTAATTTTTTGTATTTTTTGTAAATACAGGGTTTCACCATGGTCTCCAGCTCCTGACTTCAAGTGATCCACCTGCCTCGGCCTTCCAAAGTGCTGGGATTACAAGCATGTGCCGCCATGCTGGGCCAAGTGTGATTCTTAATAAATGCTTTTCTGTACTACAGAGAAGAGAGCAAGGTAGGAGAATGCTAATAGCACTAGAGTTCTGGATGCTTGTCCTAGCTCTGTCATTTACTAATTCGGGTACCTTCAAGACAACATGTGCTTTTCTTGTCACTGTTTCTTCACCTGATAGACTTGGAATGATAACTCAGGCTTTGACTCTCTCCCTGGGCTTCCTTAAGATTTCATGACACAGTTAATGAGGATGAAACAATTTTTTAATCAGTTTAAACAGTTTTTATTTTATTTTATTTTTTATTTGAAGTGAAGTCTTGCTGTCACCCAGGCTGGAGTACAGTGGCATGATCTCGGCTCACTGCAACTTCCATCTCCCAGGTTCAAGTGATTCTCCTGCCTCAGCTTCTTGAGTAGCTAAGACTACAGACACATGCCACCACACCCGGCTAATTTTTGTATTTTTAGTAGAGATGGGGTTTCAGCATGTTGGACAGCCTGGTCTTGATCTCCTGACCTCATGATCCACCTGCCTCAGCCTCCCAAAGTGCTGGGATTACAGGTGTGAGCCACTGGGCCTGGCCCAACAGTTTTAATTCATTTAAACTGTTTGTTTGTTTGTTTGTTTGTTTTCAACAAACTGTATAATGTCTTACTATTCCACCTACAGGAGAGGCATATATCAGCTAAAACCATTTCTTCTGCTTTTCCTATTCTAGGACAGGCAAAACGGAGAAGGGGTGTGCAAGGGGATCTTTCCAGTTGAGAACACTGAAAAATGTCAAATGGCAGAATAAAATCACCAATGAATGAAGCTATTGAGAAACACAGCCCACCTCAACGTAATTCTCATAGAAGCCACAGCATGAGAAGGAGGTGTGGCACTTACCTGGCTGGCTTTGGCATGGGAGATAGTAAGCAAACCAGGTAGAAGATGTAATCTTCATCAAAGTTCAGGAGAAAGGCATTCAAGCAAATCAAGCAACGTTTTTGGAATGCAAGAGCCAGAGGCCAGCGCCAGAGCAGCAGGGTCTGCTGCAGACAGAGACACATGACTTTGTGACAAGGCCAGCTATGCCCTGGGAGGCTAAGAGATACAAACCAAAAAAAGATTTATCATGTATGCTCTGCAGAAAGGCCTTATCATCTGTCACATTCGGGTATTTTCAGCCACACTTGCATACAAGGGTAGCCGCAGTGTCAACAGTATCATCCTTGACCACAAAGGATGACAGTGACAAATCTCAGGGTCCTCTGAATTTGAAGATAACATTGTTCACTACTGTGAATGCCAGACTTTTATTGTCAACAGAGCTTCTCAAGTTATTTATACCTGCAACAACTTGTATTAGATCACCCGCCTCTTTCAGCTGCTTCCCTGAGATGTGTTATAGTGAAAGTGAGAGTGTTGTCAGCAGTAACACATCCTACATTGCCTAAATGACCACAGAAATTGGAGTTCCCAAATGTACACTAGAGACCTCTCACTCTGTTAACCTCTCCACTTAAGCCTGTCTCTGTGATTCCCTTGGGAACTTATCGACATCACAAAATGCTATCTCGTTCTTTATTCTGGAAACTGAAAATCTTCCAAAAGAATACTCTCTGAGACTCCTTAAATGCATGGTCCTAAACCATTCCTGTAGAGATTTTGGAAGAACCTGTACAAGGAGGCTATTGTATGCATATACAAATAAATGACACAACTCAATGGTTTAATACCATCTGCCAAGTTAAACTACTGCAGAGCAGCTGTACATATTTAAAATGATGCCTGGCACAACTGGAGATCCATAAATCATCAGCTGCATACTTTCATCCAATTAAGAGAGTTAAATAAGAAAAATGCCACAAATTAAGATGTGTGTAAGGACATGGATGACATCGTCATTCCTCTCTGAATGCAAAAATAAAAATAAAAATAAATCCTCATTTTGCTGATGTTAAGGCTAGAGTTACTTTTCTAGGGACACAACTTTTCTGGTATTTCAAATCCTGGCACAAAACCTTGTTCGCAGAAGGGTCATTTCAGTCTTGTCGGTTCTGTTTCTGTAAGTACTAGAGCAAAACAGAAGTAATGACTTAAACTGAAAAGCAATCCTTCTTCAAGGGGAGAGAATGGGTAAGCCAGGATCCTAAGGCTTTCCTGGGACAATGATAGCCATGTCATAGGATCAGAGCACTGTCTCTGTGCAGTTAATCCCTTTGTTCTGGTTTGTTTGTCTGTAGCACAAAGATGCTCAAGAGCAGGCGGATCAGGCCAGCAGATGCCTCATTCCAGCTTGGGTTGGCCTTGGGTTTATAGGTTTGGCTAGAGAAGCCAGAGTAAACTGAAATAGAGAAGTTGCATTATTGTAAGTTGGGTCACTGTAGGATAGGGTGACCCGCTATCCTGATTGTCTTAATTTTTTTCCTTTTTTTTTTCTTTTCCTTTGAGACAGAGTTTCACATTTGTTGCCCAGGCTGGAGTGCAGTGGCACAATCTCGGCTCACAGCACCCTCCTAGCTCCCGGGTTCAAGTGATTCTCCTGCCTCAACCTCCCGAGTAGCTAGGATTACAGGCACGTGCCACCACGCCTGGATAATTCTGTATTTTCAGTAGAGACGGGGTTTCACCATGTTGGTCAGGCTGGTCTGCAACTCCTGACCTCAAGTGATCTGCCTGCCTCGGCCTCCCAAAGTGCTGGGATTACATGAGCCACCATCCGCAGTCAGGTCCTGATTGTCTTGTGCAGATAATCGACGCTATTCTTCCTTGATATGAAACACAATTTGATAAATGGTGGTTTCTTGTCTTATTTACAATGCGGCATCTGAAAACAGATTTGTGAACTTCGTGTTCCTGTTTCACTAAAATCCATTGATTCCATCTTGCACAAATGTTGACATATTACAATCACAATTATTAATAACAATACCACAGATCTCATCTGAAATGTCTCTAAGTATTGGGAAGCTACAATGGACTGAATGTTTGTGTCTCCCTAAAATTCCTATGTTCAAATTCTAATCCTAGTGTGATGGTATTTGGAGGTGGAGTCTTTGGGAGATGGTTAGGTCATGAGGTGAAACTCTCATAAGTGGGATTAGTGCCATTATAGGAAAAGACCAGAAAACTAGCTAGCCCTCTTTTCACCATGTGAGGACACAGCAAGAAGGTGGCTGTCTATAAATCAGGAAGAGAGCTCTCCTCAAAAACCCGGCCATGCTAATACCCTGATCATGGACTTCCAGCCTCCAGCACTGTGAGAGATAAATGTTTGTTGTTAAGCCACCTGACCTATGGCAATTTGTTATGTCAGCCTGAACTGCCTAAGACAGAAGCTGTGAAGCTCACAGTGGCAGATAAAAATTTTCTAAAACTCATATTCTAACTTGTAAACTCAAGATTTTATCACTGGCAACATTCCTTGAAGTGACTGTCTCACGTGGTTCATTTTAGGGAAAATACCTGCCAAAATTCAGTCCAAATAACCACAGTCCATCAGTCATTCTTTCAAGTAAAGATGGCATTCTATGAAAAAAGAATGAGGTTTATTAAGCTCATAACACAAACAACTACAAAAATTCCTATCCTTCTGACAACTGTCATGATTTGGTACACAGCAGAAGTACTTTGTATGTGCTTCTCATTTTGTGTCACAGAATATTAAAAACATGTACACTGTGCTTGCTTCAGCAACACTTATACTAAAATTGGAATGACACGGACAAGCTCAGCAGGGCTCCTGAACAAAGATGATATGCAAATTTGTACAGAGTTCCATATTTTGCTTTCCTCTTCCAATGTTTATCGGTATGGAAACTGAGCTGGGATGAGTGAGGTAACTTGCCTAACTGAGAAACCTACCCCCAACTCCTCCTCCAAAACCAAAATATATATATATTTTTTCAAGGCCAAGACTTAATAAAAGTAATAATTTTATTGATTCTTTCAAGACCATTATTCATTAAAATTGGCTTTGTGCTCCCATGAGTGCATGGCATCAAAGAATGCAATAACTATTAGTAGAATTAGGTGCCACTGCCGTGTTTCATGCTAAGGTATCAGCAGTGTTAACCAGCATTGCTTTTGCACCATCAGTGTAAACATCAACCAAATGAAAAAAGCAAACACATAATGTCTTAGTATGATTATAAAAATGGTTTTGGCCTCATAAACTTTCTGAAACTTAATGCTTATGTTGGCAACAAGGTCAACATAAAGAAAATAAATGAATATTAGGATCCTCAGGGACATGAAAGGGGAATCATTACTATACTTCTGTGTCATCTGATCCTTTATGATTTTTGTAGTTTAAAAAGATGAATAAATAAATGTACCTGAAAGTGTCTTTATTAAAAAGGGGAATGTGGCCCGAATGACGTCTCAAGAACTTATCATGTGAACTCAAATCATCTTAACAGTGTCCTTAAAGAGTCTTGTGAAAATGTCCCCTAAAAATCCTAATGGATTCAGTGACTTGCATGAGTATATTCTGTATTTTCTTCAGTAAAGACAATGTAGAAATTATGAAGATATAAGATTAGGCCTTAACATTATATATGTGTGTGTGTGTGTGTGTGTGTGTGTGTGTATATATATATATGTATTGTATATATATGTATTATATATATGTGTGTGTATATATATGTATCGTATATATATGTATTATATATATGTATATATATATTAATTTGAGTTTGGAGTAGCTAATTATATTGCTCTAATTCATCAGTTTATATGTACTATAAAAAACTTTATATAAATATAGCTGATTTGACACAGCATTTTTTTTTATCATTTAACTGAAATGATTAAAAAAAATGCCATGTCTGTATTCTTTATCAGAAATATAATTCAAAGCATATTACTTTTCCCCATAGAGAAGCCAAAGTCAACTTCCATCATTGTGGTATCATTTTAACATCTTCCTTCAGGAATACAAGGGTATCAATTATTACGCTTTCTTGGAAGGAAAAAGAAAAGACTAAATGGTTCACATAGAAGGACTTTTATTAATTTCCATAGTTTGGAGACTATACAGAGTGGGATCCAGGTAACGTAGGTCAGGGTCTCTTTCCTCTTGGCGATTCTCTCAGCCTGTCCTCCTGCCTCAGGTAAGTGGCACAGTGCCTGCTCCTACCACAACAAGATCCAGAGGAAAACAAGGGACAGGCTCTAACTGTACCTCTTTAGAATTAAGGAAACCTTTCCCAGAGGTCCCCACTAGATTTTCTTCATGCTTCCTTGACCCAGGATTAGGTCACATGCATGTGTCATTTTGACCAAGTCACTGTTGAGGGAAATGGTATGACTAGCATTGATTGAAACCAGAAATCAGAAAACTGCAACCAAAGCCAAAGCTAGCAGACAGCCTATTTTTGTAAATAAAGTTTTATTGTAACACAGCCATACTTATTCATTTATATATTGTCTATCGCTGCTGTCTCATGCAACTACACAGTACAGTGGTTGTAACAGAGACCATGTGCCTGCAAGGCCTAAATATGCACTGTGTCCTATACAGAAAATGTTTGCTGAACGTTGGTATACAGAATTATTTGGGGAAGAATAGATGATGACAAGTCAACCACAATGATCATTACAAGATAGAGTGGTTCTTAAAAAAAAAACAAAAACAAAAAAAATAAAAAAAAAAAAAAAACAAGCTCTAGGCTGGGCGCAGCGGCTCACACCTATAATCCCAGCACTTTGGGAGGCCAAGGTGGGTGGATCACTTGAGGTCAGGAGTTTGAGACCAGCCTGGCTAACAGCCTGATGAAATCCTGTCTCTACTAAAGATACAAAAATTAGCCAGCCATGGTGGTGGGCACCCGTAATCCCAGCTACTCGGGAGGCTTAGACAGGAGAATCACTTAAACCTGGGAGGTTGATGTTGCAGTGAGCCAAGATCTCATCATTGCACCCCAGTCTGGGTGATGAGAGCAAAACTCCATCTCAAAACACACACACACACACACACACACACACACACACACACCCCAAGCTCTTTGCCCTTGAAATGATAAGATAAAGCTAACAGTGTATATGGCACAGTCCTGAACATATAAATTATGTCTCAAAGTTTGCAAGTGCTGTAAAAATGCAGAGGAGTTCCTAGGTATTCAGAAGGCTGAAGTGGAAGCTTGTTTGAGCTCAGGAGTTCAAGAGCAACCTGGGAAACATAACAAGACCAAGACCCCTTCTCTAAAAAACAAACAAAAAAAAAGAAGTCAGAAGAAAAAGTGATCAATAAAGGCAAAGAGAAAATATTTTCAAAGTAAACAATTCTCCGCTAAAATGTTTCATGGGACACGTATACAGAACGCTGGTCTGTTTCAACTTAGCTTCCTTGTGTTTTAGTGTTTTCCATTGTTTTAGTGTTTAGGTGGGCAGCATGCAAAGGCCTAGCCTGGCATCTTTCTGCTCTATTACATTACAGGCCGTGTTTTCCCCCAGGCTTTCTTATGTCTTCTTTAACCTTAATCATTGCATAATACAAAGGCTCATTCTAGATAAAAACGTACAAATTTCATCTTTGTTGTCTAGCTTTGTTGATACAAGTCCCATGTCATTTCCTTTCTATTCTGTGGTATTTTTCTCTCCTTCCCACCTATTAGAATGTCTAACACAGATCTTATAAGATCTGAAAACCATTCAGGTTGGAGGTAAAACTAGAAGCCTCACTCCAGTCAGGAGGATATTCATTAAAGAGAATAGAAAATCCTTGAGTTAACTAGAAAGGAATCTGTGTCTACTTCTTGTTATCCTCAAAACTACCACTTTTAGGCACTTTTCTAACCTCATACTTTAAATGTGCACTATTTCACCCAAGCACTGCACTGAAAGATAAATACTGAATGGTCCTATAGCTTGAATGTCTCCTCTAAAACTCATGTCAACATTTCATTGCCTGTGTAATAGTATTAGGTGATAAGGCCCTTAAGAGGTGGTTAGGTTGTGAAGATCCTGAACTCATGAATAGATTAATGCCAGTGTGTTAATTACTTCAGAGGTGGGCTCCTGATCAAAGGATAAAGTTCAGACTCCATTTCTCTTTGTCCCATGTGTTCACTTGCCCTTCCACCATGATGTGACACAGCAAGAAGGCCCTCACCAGATGCAGCACTTTGATATTGGATTTTCCAGCCTCAGAACTATGAGCCAAGTAAACTTCTATTCTTTACAAAGTACTCAGTCTGTGATCGTCTATTATAGCATCAGAAAACAGACTAAAACAAATGGGTAGAAAAACGTGGAAACATCCTCTTCACATTCCCATCCCATCTATCCTACAGGACTCCTCAGAACACTACATTTGAACATTAGATGATGACTTCAGATATCTCATGAGTTCCATGAGGTGAGAACTAGATGGGAAGCAGTTGTAGTAGTTCTAAGAAAAGAGAAAGGTCCTGCATCATGTGTTCTATCAGGTGATCCAGAATGTCATTTGCCCCAACAGTGACTCTCACTCAAGCCAATAGCAGGAAGTTCTAAGAGGCACATCAGAAACATGGTTGCTCCTAGGAAGTTGCACGTCTTCACTCTAACCCTAAAATATAGATGAGGATCTTTTTTCCAGCAGAAATAAGGCAAGGCAGCAGAGATCCCAACAAGGTTAAATATTAAATTTCAAAGCTGAGAATGAATCAAAGGCCTGAAAAATTAAGTACATTTTAGAGATCTAGGCAGGCAAGTTCCCAGAGTGCAGCTGTCAGGGAATTTAAGATCTGAAATATTTCTTCCTGCCCAAGAATGTTTAAAAATTTTTATTCAATTCAGTAACTATTTCTTGAGTAATTATTGTGAGCTAGAAGTTGAACTATGTGTGGGATAGAGCCATAAACAAGGTCAACATGGTCTCCTTTGCTAAGGATTTTATGGTCTATCATGTGTGTTACTTGTTTTTCTTTCCCTTATTAGACTGCAGACTTTATTTTTAAAATTTAGAGACAGGGTCTTGCTGTGTTGCTCAGGCTGGAGTGCAGTGGCATGATCATAGCTTACTGTAGCTTTGAACTCCTGAACTCAAGTGATCCTCCTGCTTCAGCCTCCCAAAGTACTGGGATAAGAGGTGTGAGCCACTGCACCTAGCCTAGACTACAGACTTTTTGAGGACAAGACTTATATTGTATTCATCTTCTTAATTGTCTCACACCTGGCACAGTGGTTTACACATAGTTAATACTCAAAAAGTTTATGGAATTAATGAATTACTTGACTGGATAAATGAAGTCAGTTCTGATCCTAACACAGTGATCCTTTATACTTCTTTATGAGCAAGAATAATCCCAGACCCAAAATTAGAGAAAAATAAGAGGTCTACAGGTGTTCCATGTTCACAGTTAGAACTAGGACAGAAGGGCAGGGATTACAGAGAGATTTTTGCACCAGGAAGTGTTAATGCGATATATATTTAGCACATGAACTATAAATATTTCACAGCTGAGACTACCATAGGATTGCCTGGATTAGAGCAGTGACGGAGACTTTGCCATGGGAAAAAGACAAAGTAAATGTTTGAGACTGAACCTACTCTTAACTAAAATAAGTGACACAACAAATTTCATGTGGAGAAGGCATTTTTAGCCTCCTTTACATGTATCACACATATTCAGATGATGAACCATCTTATTTCTTTCTTAACTTTCATTTATCCTTCAAGATGCAGCTCAGCTACCATCTTCTTTTCTAGGAAACATCCTTTGATCATCTTTCTGACTTGCCTCCATCTGGGCTCAATGCCTATACTGCTTTGAGTAGTTCTCCCCAACCCCCAGATTCATGTCTACCTGGAAACTGTGAAGGTGACCTTATTTGGAAATAAGTTCTTTCAGACAGAATCAAGTTAAGATGAGCTCATACTGGATTAGGGTAGGTACTAAATTCAATATGACTGGTGTCCTTATAAGGAAAGGGAAATTTGGGCACACACAGAAGAGAAAGCCATACGAAGATGAGGGTAGAGACCAGAGTGATGCATCTACAGGACAAGGAATGCCAGAGATGGTCAGCAGCTACCAGAGGCTAGAAGATGGAAGGAAGAATGCTTCCCTAGAGATTTCAGGGGGAATGTGGCCCTGTTGACACCTTGATTTTGAACTTCCAGTCTCCGGAACTATGAGAGCATATATTTCTGCTGCTTGGTTTATTAGTGATGTGATACAGCAGCCCTAGGAAATGAGTAGGAAGCCCTCTCCTCTTACATTCACCTAAGCTCAACACTGCCATACCATATTGGATATGTTTTTTCATGTATGTATCTCCCCTCCCAGATTATGACTTCTTGGAGAGAAAAGCATAGCTTACCAATTTCTGTGTCCACAGCACTTAACACACTATCTGTCAAAATAAATGTTATTAAAGTAAACTGTTTGAGCCAAAACTAGCAATTCCAAATGCCCAACAAAATTCAAATTTGCCATGCCTGCCAAAATTTCAAATTCACACTAACCCAGGTCAAAGCCATGCCGACTCCCCTAGAATTAGCTTACATATTCCATGGTGAGGAGTAGGAGAGAAGTAACAAAATATGGAAAAGCACATGTATTACTACTTTGTAAAGCCTTTATTAGATTAAAAATCTTTCAATCCACACAGATTCTGTAGAGGGAAAAAGCTAGAAATGAAATTCTTTATGGTAAACATACTGCAAACCACTGCCCTAAGTCATTGTGTATGAAAAACAAGCAAAAAGAAATCTGTAGGCCTTGTCATTTGCCACGCAGTGAAAATAGAGAGAAACTGAGTTTGCTTAAACACACCATAAAACCAATTTTGACAGAAATATCACAGTATTTTTGCATAAACACAGTTAATGTGTCAAAAGGACTTCTCTGAAGCTTCACCTAGAGGTGCTCACAAGTGGACTAGTTGGATTTAGAGCTGTAAAAGTAGCACCCATATTCCAACCTAAGAGGAAAATCATTTCCATGAAGACGGTGTCATGTGTCCTTGTTCAAAACAAAGAAGTAAGAATCATTAAGCACGTCACTTCCTCAAGTACCTGGCAGGAACATCCGATTGGCTGAGTCAGGCCTGTGCTTTTGCCAGAGAGAAGGGACAAGGATTATCTATCCACCTTTAGCTATCGCAGTAGGAGGGGAGGACACATCTCCACCTATTTGCCCTAAATAAGAAAACTTTTATATGTCTAAATACAGCTTTCTATATTTTTGCAATTGCATATTTATAATAATTTTTGAAATTATATAACATATATTTTTATATATTTGTATTGTATATGTAATACATACATGTGTATAATACATATATATCAAAAAATCTTTTTTTTATTTTTGAAACCAGGTTTCTCTCTGTTGCCCAGGCTGGAGTGCAATGGTGCAATCAAGGCTTACTGCAGCCTTGACCTCCCAGGTCCAAGTGATCCCCACCTCAGTCTCCCAAGCAGCTGGGATCACAAGTGTCCTCCACTGTACCTGGCTAGTTTTTTTAATTTTTTGTAGAGACAGAGTCTGCCTATGATGTCCAGGCTGGTCTTAAACCCCTGGACTCAACTGATCCTTCCACAGCAGCATCCCAAAGTACTGGGATTACAGGCCCAAAAATCTTTAACACAAACAAATTTTTTTCTTAGATCATTTAAATGGGTATTCCTGACTTGTTCAAAGTGTTCTTTCAAGCAGTAATGTTTTTGGACCCAGGTTCTTTCCATCTTGTGACTCTGCCAATTTCAACTGTTTCCAAAGGCCCTGAACTTATTTGCATTAATCTGGAAGAAGAGGAAAGAAAGCACGTGGATAGTCATTCCTGGGAGGCTCATAGGAAGACAGAACCGGAAGTGTATACATCACTGCTGCACACATTCCATGGATCAGGGCTCAGTCTCATGGCCACTTCTAACTGGAACTGTTCCTTGGAAACCACATAGGTGTCCAGGAGAAAGAGGAACCAGGTTTGGTGAACAGCCAACACAGTCTCTGTCTTATTATCTGCAATAATTACTCTCCACTACAACATCTCAATATTTTATGAAGTCTTAAATAGAAAGAAGTGAAATATCATGATCAAGCTTTGCAAGAATTAGGTAAATCTATTAAGTCTCAAAAGCAAAAGCTGAAAGATAATAAAACTGAATTAAAAAAAGATTTATTGAAAAATGTGAACTTTGATAAAAACAAATTGGCCTGCAAATATTTAGAATCCCATCAAATATTTAGATGGTATTTTTCTAACTTTCTTCTGGAAGTTTGTTATTAATTAAGAAACTCATGATTAATATATTAGTCATTGATTAATCAGTATGTTGCTCAGAGTTCATTATTTTATAAAAAAAAATCTCATTTCTAATCAAAGTTTAAAATTTAAAATAATATAAATATAACAGATGACAGCAGTTTGGATTTGAGATTTAGTTGTAAACTACAGGCTCCCTTATGAAAAGCTTAGTTGGTCGGATGCAGTGGCTCATGCCTGTAATCCCAGCAATTTGAGAGGCTGAGGTGGGCAGATAGCTTGAGTCTAGGATTTCAAGACCAGCCTGGGCAACATGGCAAAACCCCATCTATACAGAAAAAACAAAATACAAAAAAAAAATAGCTGGGCATGGTAGCAGAGGCCAGTAGTCCCAGTTACTCCAAAGCTGAAGTGGGAGAATCACCTGAGCCCAGGAAGTCAATCAACACTGTAGTGAGCCCAGATGGTGCCACTGCACTCCAGCCTGGGCAATGCACGTGAGATCTTGTCTACAAAATTAATTGATTAATTAATTAATTCAAAAAGAAAAATCTTAGTTGTCAACCTTAGGTTACCAATTTTTGTTATGAGAATGGCTGAATCTGCACAACCACCCAATTTTGATCAAACCAATTGACCTTTCTGATAGCGTCCAGAGAAAAACTCTACAAAGACTTGGCATTTCTTGGAATGACATGGGGTACTAGGCCTTGTGGATCAACTGGAGGAAAACTAAGTTCAGTGTGATATTTGAAACTGTTCTCTCTTTATGCATCTTGGCACTGCCTACGTTTTTTGTTTTATTGCTGCTGCTGTTTTTAAATCTGCGTTTCTACATTGTCTTTTCCTGCAATTAAGATCAAGGTAGCCAAGCGGGAACTATGTCTAAATTGTTTATCTTTAATACATAAAGAAAAAGATTGTCATCAGCCTGCTTAAAAGATACCATATACTAACTCAAACAAGATCCGCCTTTGGTAATTCCTAGCTTCTGGTGTAGCTTTTCTTTTTTTCTCTTTTCTTTTCAGCTAATGCATGACCCTAATAAATTGCCACTTTAATTGGGTGTTTGTTCAGTCAATTCAAAAATAGTTATTTAAGAGGGCAAATTAGTTTATAAGACCTTTGCTTTTCTTAATGAGGCATCCTTAAAAATCTAAAGGTTAATTACAAACCATTATTACAAACCTTCTTCCCTTATTTGATGATATCTGTGGCTAAATGTTTGGGCCTTCCTTTGTGTGTAAGTTATTGCATTAAATACTGCCAGACAAAATAAGCAGTATGTGCTTTATTAAATATGCTATTCAGCAAATGAGGTTTGAGAAACAAGAAAGGATATGCAAACTGTTTTGTTTGGCCTCGTGTGTGTGTGTGTGTGTGTGTGTGTGTGTGTGTGTGTCTGTCTGTCTGTCTGTCTGTTTTGGTTTATTTTAGGTGTCTTACACAGTAAATTGTCCTAAGATTGCCCAGTAACACCACTTCATGCTCTGGGAAGGTGGGGTAACATTTGCTTCTTCTCTCAAGTAAGTCAGCAGAGAGTATATAATAGAACAAAGATGATGAAAGCAGGAGTTGATGTTAACATAAAGACAGACTGCCTTTTATGTCTTCCTGGATTCCGCAGAGAAGAATCCCAACCTCATTAATGAGCAATGAATGTTTCCGGTTAATTTGGGTGTGGAAGCAAATGAGAAGGGGAGAGGGGAGAGCCAGCAGCAGGCTTGGGCAGCTAACTCATCTATTACAGTCTGGGGAGATGCTTAAATGAGTGAAGCAATTAAAATCAACACACCTAGGACACCAAGGGAAAAAACTGGAAAAGAGTAATTAATGAAAATCCAAAAACATAAACAATTGTAGTATCTACATGAAGCCTGCGAATTTGGTGGGTTCAGCCAGGCACAAAGGTGTCTTACTCCCTTACTGAAAGACAAGTAAACATGCTCCACAACACACACAAATGATTTGTGTACAGATGCTGACATGGCTTCCAACTTACCCATTCCACATACACAAATAGCTTATGCAGTTCAATGGGAGGTGTATACATTTATACAAAAAAAAAAAGAACTCATAGAGAACGATTGTTTTGCTTCAGTGTTTGGTGAACGTTGATAGAACTTAGTAAAATAGAACATTTATGACCATGAGAAATGGCTCTCTGGGGAGCCATTTCCCTTCCCCCGGCTGGAGGTAAAAGGCTTCAGTGACAGCACTGGGTAAGAGAGGGACAGAACAATAGGTTCTGTGAGTTTGAGAAGCAGAGGTTGCCCCCACTGGGTGGGTGTTAAGAGCATCAGTCCTGAGCAGCACAAAACTCAGAAGAAGTGATGGATTCGTGTGGAATGTGGACATAGCAAACAGGGTAAAACAAGAGCAAATTATGAAAGTGCACTTGAATCACTCCGTGTGCTGAGGATTTTTTTCTGCCAACAAGATTTCCACTATTGAAAAGCCACATGCCTGGTAGATTTCCTGATCAAATCCAGAACACTGAGTAACACGAACTAACCCAACAATATAACCCAAACCAGACTCCACCAGGTGATTGGCTGACTGAATCAATTAGAAAATGAGAAGTTTTTTCACTCCTTTAATTAAAATAATTAATTTTGTTGTTTGAATTAAAAGGAGTTTTCATAAAGTTAAATCATTGTGCCGGTTTATTCCAGCTCTTTCACTGCCAAAACTGGGGCCAGGAGCTGCTTCAGTTTCTTTGCCTTCTCTTTGTCTGTGATGACCAAGGGATAAAGGTATCTGTTGCACTGAACTTGTAACTTCACATTATTCTTATATTTCTTGATACTGAGTGATTTGACATCCGTTTCTCTGACTGTGAGCAGAAAGTCCTTGATTTTCTTAATTTTGAGAGGCATGGCAACAAGACAGGGCCTGTACCAGCAGCACCGGGGAAACATTCTTTTCCCCCTTGCACAAGAGTGTCTAAAAAATGCCAAGACTCCTTTGGATGCAGTGGCTCATGCCTGTAATCCCAGCACTTTGGGAGGCTGAGGCGGGCAGATCTGGAGGTCAGGAGTTCCAGATCAGCCTGTTCAACATGGAGAAACCCCATCTCTACTAAAAATACAAAAATTAGCCAGGTGTGGTGGTGCACGCCTGTAATCCCAGCTACTCAGGAGGCTGAGGCAGGAGAATCGCTTGAACCCGGGAGGTGGAGGTTGCAGTGAGCCGAGATTGCGCCATTGCCCTCCAGCCTGGGTGACAGAGAGAGACTCCGTCTCAAAAATAAATAAATTAAAAATGCCAAGACTTTCCTTTGCTCTGTATTTCATTTAAAAGCCACAAAGCAAGAAAATGGACTCTGGCTAAGGTTAAATTCTACTTTCTTGCTGCCTACCTTCGTGATGTTCTTATATTTATTTCATTGTCCATTCACCTGAGAAGCCCCTGGCAGTCTCTGTGGATGCTTTTAAAGTCAGCCGCCTGCTCACTATATCACAAACTCACACACAGGTAACAGCCTGAGAAAAGCTTTGCACTGATGAGTGAAAGGCCCATTGTGGACCATCATATCCCAGCATCCTGAGAGCAGGGCGCCCCTCGGAGCCCCAGCAACCAGACAGGGATGTCCCACAACCACAACAGAACTTGTCAGGACTGCCTTGGCTCTGAGGATTCATGATTGGCTTTGACACTGGGTGGAGGATGATCAAAAGCCCTTCAAAAATCAGTCTCCTAGGGAAGCTCCATTGTCTTTTGTCTTTTCTAGCTCAGTGTTTTCCCGACCGCCCCCTGCCAAGATGGGGACTGTCAACACTGTGGTGCTCCGAGCTCATATTTTAAATGGCAGTGGAGGGGAAGCTGAATTCTGAATATAAGTTCTTTAAACACACACAACACACAGAGATATATATATATGCATTTATAATGAAAAGATTTTTATTCTATATAACAGTGAATCCTAAATCTATTAATCATTGGATTTCCTTGATCACATAAGGTGATTTTTCAAAAAATATCAATTTCTAGGATCCCAATCCTAGCATCTCAATCTAGGACCCCAGCCTGAACCCCTGGACCTGGGGTCAAACTCAGCAATGTGGAATTTTAGTGCTCGCCAGATGATTCTAATGATCACCAATATTTGAGAACCTGACAGTTTAGTTATTTTTTATTTTTATTTATTTATTTATTTTGAGATGAAGTCTCACTCTGTCCCCCAGGCTGGAGTGCAGTGGCGCAATCTTGGCTCACTGCAACCTCTGCCTCCCTGGTTCAAGGGATTCTTTTGCTTCAGCCTCCCAAGTAGTTGGGATTACAGGTGCCCACCAACATGCCTGGCTAATTTTTTTGTATTTTTAGTATAGACGGGGTTTTCCCATGTTGGCCAGGCTGGTCTTGAACTCCTGACCTCAGGATAATCCACCTGCCTTGGCCTCCCAAAGTGCTGGGATTACAAGTGTGAGCCACCGCGCCCAGCAGTTTAGTTATTTATTAAGCCAAATATTAAAAAAATATATCTTTAGAGATTCTATTTAGAATATATTGCTTACACTTCACTCCCGATTCCAATACCTTACCAACTCACACCATCTCCTTCCACTTTCTTCGAATATGTGGCAAAGACAGCCCTAAGAAATGATTCATTTAGTTCCCTTTTTACTAAATGTGTGAAGATAACATAACTCCTTAAATCAAAAAGATATTCATAATTCTACTCTTTAACCACACCTCAGATCATTTTCTATTAACTCAAGGGATGTTGTGAAATTTTTGAAATGAAATTCCTCTGAGTTCCTTAAATTTCTAACTTGTGAAAAACACTGCTTTAGATTCAAGGAGAGAATTCAAGGCTTCTCCTCCTCAATCTTCTCTACCCACCCTCGCCCCATCTCAGAGCCACTCTCATGGAGGACTGTGTTCTCTTCCATAGAGGTCCAGTTGAGAAAATGGACACCACACTAGGTATTTTAACAGAGAGAATTTGATATTGGAAATTTATTACAGATGTGGAAAGGCTAAAAAGCAAAAAGAGACATTGAGAGACATTCCCACTCTTAGGAAAGAGGTTGGAGTTGCCAAGTCACTGCTGATACATCAGGAGCTTGTAGGAAAGGTTTCCTGGATCTGGAGCTCTGACCTCCAAGGGAGGTGCTAGCTGGAAGCCACTGCTCCTTCAGGCAGATTGCAGTGAGGTTCTAAGAGCAAGGAAAGAAGCTGAAGACAGAAGATGACTACTGCTGCCCAGAGAAAGGCCACTGATAGGGTGACATCTAGAAACAGCAAGCAAACAGGAAGAAGGAAAATCCCTGTTCCTCCTCCTGCAGCCCAGAGTCCCTACAGGGCATCCTAAGAGGAAGCTCACCGACAGGAGCAAAATGCACTTTTCAGAGTCTTGGCGCCTGCATCACAGAGCAGAGTGTACAGGGAAGTCTACGCCACTGAGATTAATCCAGCACAGGCTCTGGCAATCTCTTAGGTCAGAAGAGCAGCAGGACTTGCACTGGTAAACACAGCAAGGTTAAAAGCTTCTGTTTTCATGACTATGCTTTTTCCAAAAGTCAAATAAATTTGGGAAAACTATCTTTATAATTTGGGGTAATCACAAAGCCCGTTAGCATATTATAGGATCACAGAAGTCTTGCAGTAAAGTAACCTGCTTTATTTTGTTTAATTATTTCTAAAGTTTATTCAGTGTAAATTCCTTCCTCCCTCCACATATAATATTCCTCAGAACATGCAAACTGTTTAAATGCTGCTCTAAAAAACAAAGTTACTGCTTAAGTCCGAGCTGCTTTTGTTGGTTTGCTTCTAAAGCTGGGAAAGAGAGAAAAGAATATGTATATAAGTGAAATAAAATAATTGAGAAGAAAAATAGAATATGTAGCCAGGCGCAGTGGCTCCTGCCTGTAATCCCAGCACTTTGGGAGGCCAAGGTGGGCAGATCACCTGAGGTCGGGAGTTCAAGACCAGCCTGACCAACATGAAGAAACCCATCTCTACTAAAAATACAAAAAATTAGCCAGGGGTGGTGGCACATGCCTGTAATCTCAGCTACTTGGGAGGCTGAGGCAGGAGAATTGCTTAAACCTGGGAGGTATAGGTTGTGGTAAGCGGAGATCGTGCCATTGCATTCCAGCCTGGGCAGCAAGAGTGAAACTCCGTCGAAAGAGAGAGGAGAGAGAGGAGAGGAGAGGGGAGGGGAGGGGAGAGGAGAGGAGAAAGAAGGGAAAGGAAGGGAAATAGAAAGAAAGAGAGAGAGAAAAATGAAGGAGTGAAGGAAGGAAGGAAGGAAGGAAGGAAGGAAGGAAGGAAGGAAGGAAGGAAGGAAGGAAG
>CAUYLZ010091161.1:0-23965 GCA_963573645.1 Pithecia hirsuta
CATCTCAAAAAAAAAAGGAAAAAACAAAGAAAAGAAACGTGACTCAGGAGCACAGATTCAGTCATCGCATCTTTCTAGTATAAAGATAATAACAGATAGTTTTAAACATAAAAGAACTGGGAATATCACCAAAGTGCCTTCTTGAAAAAATATCTGACAATGAAATCTAAGCAAATAAGAGGTGAATCAAAGTGAAGATCAGAGAAGCTTTGGTACAAAGATTGGTGGGGAACAATACTTCCATTTAAACCAAGAAGTTATGCTAAAATAGTGGAAACTGTAATTACAGAAAGTAAACATTGTAAATCTGGATAACTTGAAAATAATAATATAACAGCCAATGAAGATGGGCAAAAGAGACAAAATACCGATAATGTTCACACTTTATACTACCTAAAATTGAGAGGAAAATACTTTTTAAAAAATTATTTTATTTATTTTATTTTTTTGGAAATAGAGTCTCACTCTGTCACCCAGGCTGGAGTGCAGTGACACGGTCTCGGCTCACTGCAACCTCTGCCTCCTGGGTTAAAGCGATTCTCCCGCTTCAGCCTCCTGAGTGGCTGGGATTACAGGCATACACCACCACGCCCGGCTAATTTGTGTATTTTTAGTAGAGACGGGGTTTAGCCATTTTGACCAGGCTAGTCTCAAACTCCAGACTTCAGGTGATCCACCCACCTAGGCCCCGAAAAATTGAGATTAAGGCGTGAGCCACCGCACCGGGCCAGAAAATACTTTTAAATGTTCTTCATAACCTCTTTTATAACGTTAGAGGAATATTTTAGGAAATATTTCTCAGGGAGGAGAAACATTATTTCTGAAGTTCAACAATTCCTCCAGTGATGTTGCATTTTATTTTTCTTCTGTTGAATTCAACAGTTTTTACTGAGAAATAGTACTTATGCCATGATGACATTTTTATACACTATCACTATTTGAACGCATGCATAGAAAGAGGCAAGTCCTTTTGGTGTTAACTATGGCAGTGTCTAGGTGATGGTATTTTAGGTGATTCACTCTTACTTTTCATTTTTACTTTCCTAAATAGTTTGAATTATTTTTCAAAACAGTTAAGCAGTTAAAAACATATATACTAGGCCGGGTGCAGTGGCTCACGTCTGTAATCCCAGCACTTTGGGACGCTGAGGTGGGTAGATCACTTGAGGTCAAGGGTTCAAGACCAGCCTGGCCAATGTGGTGAAACCCTGTCTCCACTAAAAACACAAAAATTAGCTGGGCATGGTGGTACACACCTGTAATCCCAGCTACTTGTGAGGCTGAGGCAGGAGGATTGCTTGAACCCGGGAGGCAGAGGTTATAGTGAGCGGAGATCACGCCACTGCATTCCAGCCTGGGCCACAGAGCCAGACTCTGTCTCAAAAAAATAATTAATTAATTAATTTAAAAAAATACTAGAAGCTAAAATGCAAATTACCTGACATATATGTAACTGTTCTTTGTTTTTTTTTCCTAAAATAAATTTTCAGTTTCTAAAAATATCAAGTTGCCCCCTAGTTATCTTTTTGCTATTAAATATTTGATGCAGTGCTTACAAAAAAATGACTCAGAAGTCTTTCATACACCCTTGCCTATACTCTCTCTCAATGGAGGAGAGCTAGAGAATCTTAGGAAGGAAGAAAGGAAAAAAATTGGCTGAACGCGATGACTCACGCCTATAATCTCAGCACTCTGGGAGGCCAAGGCGGGTGGATCACCTGAAGTCAGGAGTTCGAGACCAGCCTAATATGGTGAAACTACTAAAAATACAAAAATTAGCCAGACGTGATGGCAGATGCCTGTAATCCCAGCTACTCGGGAGGCTGAGACAGGAGAAACGCTTAAACCCAGGAGGTGGAGGCTGCAGTGAGCCAAGATCACACCATTACACTCCAGCCTGGGTGACAGACAAAGGTTCTGACTCAACCAAAAAAGAAAAAAAGGAAAAAAAATTAAGCCTTTTACTTTCTCCCACTTGAAACATACATGATTGCAGTCTATTAATGAGCCAGACCTTGTCTTCAATGAGGCAGAATTCATGTAAATGTGGGCCAGGATAGCAGGTTTGAATACTAACTCTCATTTCTAGGTTTGAATAGAAACGTCGGTTTAAATTCTGACCCTTTGAAATTTAGGCTTGAATACTGATTCTTATTTTCTTGCTGTGTGACCTTGGCAAGTTATTCCTTCTGATTCCCAGGGCATATGACCACGGAACATGGTAAGTGATGGGTAGAATTAAGCAGACAACATATGTAAATACATTGGTACATATTAGATCCTTGGTAAATGGTAGCTACTATTATTTTCAAAATAATTAATTATTTCATTAACTCAAAAAGAGGGACTTGGAAAGAGGACCAAATTGGAAAACATTCTGGAAACTTCGAAGGCAGCTTTCCCCACTTCCACAACATCTATTACTTTTTCGTGTCTGTGGCAGGAGTTTGAGGGCCCTTTCCAGGGGAGCCAAGAATGGACAGTTTCAACAATGAAAACTGGTAGTAGAGTCTTTTTCCTCCTTGGCACTGTGCAGACCCACACAAAGCCTGGCCCTTTCTGGACTCAAATAGAAGGAGGTCTGCGCTCATGATTTCATGGTATCAGCTTTGCAGGATCACACATCTGGATTAATTTTTATAAGCCCTTAGAGTATATCATTTACCAAGTTGTAAGTGCAATCAGGTTGCCTGACTTCCCAGAAACCAGGTTCATGAGATAGTGCTGAGCCTTTCCGGGTGAATGAATGACCGAAAGGAAAGGCCTTCCCAGCCCTTCACTGAACCGTGACTCTCGAGGGTGTCGCTGTACATGTATCACTGGGCCGTAGAAATGCTTTCCAGGCCAGCTCACAGCGCTATGCACGCAGCTCCTCCTCTCCATCTCAGGAGGGCATTTATAGGGCACACACAGCTGTCCAAAGAGGAACGACTCCAGCAGCGCACTTTAGGCTTGGCTTTTGTGAGAGAAGAATGAACACAAGCTCTGCGGAGGTTAAAGATAAGAAACTACTGCGTCCTGGTGACAGGTCCAAGTCCAACCTCTTACACTTAGAGGGCCCATCCTCGAAGTCATAAGCATGGAGCTGACCAGTCCTTACCAGTAAGGGCATTCTCTCAGTCTCTGACAGCATAGACAGCACACTCACCACTCCCAACTTCAGCGTCAGGAGCTGATGGGCCAAATGTATACCGGGTCCATAATTGCTGGGGTGATTTTTTTCCCATTCACTCTGGATCTTTATCTTCTATTATTTAGAGAGGATAGAAGAGCAAGGAACAACCGCACTTTACACCACTCTATCAGGTACCCTGCAAAAAAAAGTGAACTCTCAGTTCTGTGTCAAAATCTGATGTGGGCCAGGCTGCAGGCCTAAGAACCAAAAACTGGGAAATACTGGAACCAACCCAAATGCCCATCAATGATAGACTGGATAAAGAAAATGTGGCAAATATACACCATGGAATACTATGCAGCCGTAAAAAAGATGAGTTCGTGTCCTTTGCAGGGACATGGATGAAACTGGAAACCATCATTCTGAGCAAACTGACACAAGAACGGAAAACCAAACACCACATGTTCTCACTCATAAGTGGATGTTGAATAACGAGAACACACAGACACAGGGAGGGAAACATCACAAACTGTGGCCTGGGGGTTGGGGGGGCTAGGGGAGGAATAGCAGTATTTGGGGGATTGGGGAGGGATAGCATTAGGAGAAATCCCTAATGTAGAGGACAGTGCGATGGATGCAGCAAACCACTACTATAGCTTGTGTATACCTGTGTAACAAACCTGCACAATTTGCACATGTATCCCAGAACTTAAAGAGTAATAAATAAAAAAAGAAAAGTTTACAGTGTTAAATGCTTACATTAAAAAGTCTGAAAGAGCACAAATTGACAATCTAATGTCACATCTCAAGGAACTAGAAAAACAAGAACTAAATCCAAACCTAGCAGAAAAAAAAAGAATTAACAAGGAATAGAAAGAACAACAACAGCAACAAACCAATAAAAAATATAAATAGAACAAAAAGCTGGTTCTTTGAAAAAGTGGGTTTTTTTTTTTTTTTTTGAGACAGAGTCTCGCTCTGTCACCCAGCCTGGAGTGCAGTGGTGCAATCTCGGCTCACTGCAACCTCTGCCTCCCCGGTTCAAGCGATTCTCCTGCCTCAGCCTCCTGAGTAGCTGGGATTACAGACACATGTCACCGTGTCCAGCTAATTTTTGTATTTTTAGTACAGACGAGGTTTCACCATATTTCCCAGGCTGATCTGGATCTTCTGATACAATCACAGTGGGGTCAAACATTTTTGGCCAGAATTTGGGGTATGGGGTGAGTGAGAAATGTGTTGCAGACACAAGCACGGAACTTGTATATTTGGCCTTGTGGGCAAATGGGGAAGAGCGTGACCTAAAAACTAAGGTTGCTATCTGCAGGCATGCTTATTTCCTGGGGCAGGCCTGAGTTCTATGCAACACTACCTGGATTTAAACCTGGTGCTGTTAGCAGAGCACTTCAGAAGTGAGATCAGCTGCACCAACTGTGTGAGAGCTGGTTGAAGTTTACTGCCATGTTCTACTATTCAGTACCTTTGCAAACTCTTCTGTCCAGCAGAGGCAGTTTTACTCCCCTCTGGAACATTACCCCGGTTGCCTGAGACTCACCCCCTGGCCCTCACAGGGGCTGCAGCTAGCCCTGCTCAAGGAGAGTAAGAGCAAAGGCCTTCCTAGGCCTTCCCTAACCTTGTTATATTCCTCTACTCCCCCTGGTAGATTAACACCAAGGACGTAAACTACTGGAAGCTTTATGTCCCCACCCATCATCTGAGAAATCAAAATACTTCCCTCGGGCAACTTATCACAAGCACAAATATCACTGCTACTACCACAGCTGGTGCTCTTTTGCAAGTAATATTTTCTGGCTGGAGCCCCGCCAACACATTTATTACAGTTTTTTTAGTTCAAATAACACTTCATCAAGGAAGCAGAAAATGGCTGTGTGACTTCAGCCATTATCACTGTTTGTTTGTTGACATTCTGTCTGATGACCTGTCTGGTTTCCGCACCAGGTTTGTGCTCAAAAATGTCTGCAAGGAATCCAGTGATGTGACCTGTCTTCAAGTCTCCCAGCAGTGGATACCAGCACTAGCTTTAACGGAGGTGATGGGGAGTGACATAGTCTCTGAGATTTCTTGGTTGAAGATAGGCTTAGTGTGCTGCTTTCTCAAATGCTGGTTATAATTGTAGTGAACTTGTCACAGACTAACCATACTGTGTTGAATACTCTAAATTTCTCCTGCCTGATTGCCCTGGCCAGAAATTTCAATACTATGTTGAATAGCAGTGGTGAGAGAGGCCATCCTTGTCTTATGCCAGTTTTCAAGGAGAATGCTTCCAGCTTTTGCCCATTCAGTATGATATTGGCTGTGGGTTTTTCATATATGGCTCTTATTATGTTGAGGTATGTTCCTTCAATAGCTAGTTTATTGAAAGTTTTTAACATGAAGAAATGTTGAATTTTATTGAAGGCCTTTTCTGTGTCTATTGAAACAATCATGTTTTTGTGTTTAGTTCTGTTTATGTGATGAATTACATTGATAGATTTGCCTATATTGAACAAACCTTGTATCCTGGGGATGAAGTCATCTTGATCGTAGTAGGTCAAGGTACCTTTATTAGTCATAAGTTCAGTCTTTTTACATAATTCCATATTTTTCCAAGGTTTTGTTCTTTTTTCTCTATTCTCCTCTTCCTCTCTTATTTCAGACAGATAGTTTTTAAGTTCTGAGATTCTTTCCTCCACTTGGTTTATTCTGCTAATGATACTTGTGTTTGCATTATGAAGTTCTCATGTTGTGTTTCTCAGCTCCATCAGGTCAGTTATGTTCCTCTCAAAACTGGATATTCTGGTTATTAGCTCCTGTGTTGTTTTATCATGATTCTCAGCTTCTCTGTGTTAGGTTAGAATGTGCTCCTTTAGCTCAGTGAGGTTTGTTATTACCCACCTTCTAAAGTCTACTTTTATCAATTCAGCCATCTCAGCCTTAGCCCAGTTCTGTGCCCTTGCTGGAGAGGTGTTGTCACTTAGAGGAGAAGAGGCATTCTGCCTTTTTGAGTTTTCAGCGTTTTTGTGTTGATGCTTTCTCATCTTTGTGGGCTTACATACCTTTGATCTTTGAGGTTGCTGACCTTTAAGTGGGGTTTCTGTGGGGTCTTGTTTGTTGATGTTGTTGCTGTTTGTTTGTTTTTGAGATGGAGTCTTACTCTGTCACCCAGGCTGTAGTGCAGTGGCACAATCTTGGCTCACTGCAACCTCTGCCTCCAGGGCTCAAGCGATTCTCCTGCCTGAGCCTCCCAAGTAGCTGGGACTATGGGTGCGTGCCACCATGCTTGGCTAATTTTTTGTATTTTTAGTAGAGATTTGGTTTCACTGTGTTAGCCAGGATTGTCTCGATCTCCTGACCTTGTGATCCACCCACCTCGGCCTCCTAAAGTGATAGAAATACAGAATTACACTGCAACTGGCTTGTTTGTTTGTTTTTAACAGTCAGATCACTCTTCCCTAGGGCTGCTGTGGTTTTCTGGGAGTCCACTCCAGACCCTAGTTGCCTCAGACTCTCCTGCACCTGGCGAGATCACCAGTGAAGGCTGTGAAGCAGCAAAGATGGCAGCCTGATCCTTCCTCTGGGAGCACTGTTCAAGGGGGTACTGACTTAATGCCAGCTGGAATGCTCCTGTAGTAGGTGTCTGGAGACCCCTGTTCGGAGGTCTTGCCCGGTTAACAGGAACAGGATCAGGGACTGCTTAAAGAAGCAGTCTGGCTGCCCCTTGGCAGAGCAGGTATGCTGTGCTGACCTCTGGGAGTCTCCAGAGCCAGCAGGCTGGAAAGGCTAGGTTGGCTGAACTGCGAAGACAGCAGCTGCCCCTCTCCCCGAGGACTCCATCCCCGGGAGAAATCAGAGTTCTGTCCATAGAACTCGGGCTGGCGTTGCTAAAATTCCGATGGAGAGACCCTGTCTAGTAAGGAGGGATGGATTAGGGTCTCACTTAAAGAAGCAGACTGGCCACGATCAGGCACAGCAGCTGTGCTGGGTTATGGGGAACTCCTCCTGGTCCCTGGTGCCAGCAGGCTAGAGCGGCCAAGTCAATCCACAGATATAGCTGCAGCCTCTACCCCTGGAACTCCGTCCATCTCCGGCTGTCTCCAGCCTGCTGCTACTGGCCAGCTGGAATTCCAAGCCAATGGGTCTTAACTTGTGGGGTGCTGTGGAAGTGGGGCCCACAGAATGATGGCACTGGGCTCCCTGGATTCAGCCCCTTTCCTAGGGGACTGCATGGATGTATCTCGTGCTTTGCCTGAATTCTTGGGGCAGAGTATGCAAAACTCCTGGATTTCCAGGCATGCTCCAGTGAGCCAGCGAGCACTCCCCCGAGACTCCACACAGCTCTGTGCTTCAGACCCAAGGCCATGGTGGCTGGGCTCATGAGGGGATCTTTTGATCGGCAGGTTCCAAAGATATGTGGGAGAAGCATGGCTTCCCCGGGCAGACTCACACAATCACTCACAGCCTTTCTTGGCTGCGAGTGGGGGCTCCGCTAGCTCTGTGCCACATCTGGGTGGGCCATCGCTCCACTTGCTTTTTCTCACTCTCTGTGGGTTGAGCTGTCTGCCTAGTCAGTCCCAATGCAAGAACCTGGACCTCAATTGAAGATGCAGAATTCATTTGCAGTTTTCATTGCTCTCCGTGAGGGCCAAGAGCCACAGCTGCTTGTAATTGGCCAGCTTTGCCCCGTCTAAATCATCATTTCTTAATACATGAGATGTTTTTAATACATTACAGTAATGACATTTATCATAAATAATATTTTGTCTCAATGTGCAATAAAAATTGCTAATAAATCAATTCGTTTTTGGTTACCACAAAACTGTCTGGAAATGTAACATCTGCCATTTATAAACTTGTTGTAGAGTTAATAGGACTTTACCTGAAAGGAGGCTTGCAATATGCATCATGATTTCAAATATCGTATTAATTTTTTTTTGTAATTTTGTGGTTTTTTTTAAATTAAACTTACTAAATTGGTTACATACTACTTTAGGTAACATTATTTGGTGATAAGAGAATAATAATTTGCAAAATATTAAGAATGTAAGAGTGTCTTATTACAAAAATGTCCTATTTTATATTACTACTATTTCCAATGAAAGTTTAAAATTGTTATTTTCTAATTAAAACATTTATTGATAAATGTGACTTGTAAATATTATTATTATTATTATTATTATGGCATTTGCAAGGATATGATTTTCTGGTGTCTATTATTCTTCAAAATAAAAAGCAGAGAGAATGGAATCAGGATAGGTTAAAACACAAAGGAACACAATTATGATAATAGAGATTATTCATTTGTGGCCTACCAGGGCCTAAAAATATCAAGAAGAAACATGATCAATAGGAAAAATGCATGTCCCTGAACATTAGAAAATTTTTAATTTCTCTTAAAAGTATTCATGTCAAAAATCTCTGTACTTTACACATTTATGAGAGAGAAAGTCAGAGTCCTAGGACCTCCCCTGATCCTGACCAGAGCACCTAAAGTACAAAGAACATGTCTTTATCGCCTCCCCACTCCACACTGGAAACATTTGCTCTGGATATCTTATTACAGAGATACACAGAGACATGATGGTCAAAGAGCTTGCACACGTTAAAAAAAGAAATGTTGGCCACGTGCGGTGGCTCACGCCTGTAATCCCAGCACGTTGGGAGGCCAAGGCGGGTGGATCATGAGGTCAGGAGTTCAAGACCAGCCTGGCCAAGATGGTGAAACCCCGTCTCTATTAAAAGTACAAAAATGAGCTGGGCACTGTGGCAGGAGCCTGTAATCCCAGCTACTCAGGAGGCTGAGGCAGGAGAATCACTTGAACCAGGGCAGAAGGGATTGCAATGAGCAGTGAGCCAACATCAAGCCACTGCACTCCAGCCTGGGCAACAGAGTGAGACTTTGTCTCAGAAAAAAAGAGTTCTATTAAGTTGAGATTAAAAGAATAAATGTCATCATTTGTCTACAGATCTTCATACTCTGCCTCATTTATATTAAATTTATAAATAACTTACATAATAAAATAACTTACTGGGCTTTCATTATTATTATTTTGATAATTTCTTTGTCAACACCATTTTCACCATATTGTATAAACAGCATTGTAAGACCTATGACTAGTCATTGACAATGTATACAATATGTATATGTTTGTACACAGGACCTAGCTCCGTCATTTTTTGCTGGAGTGCAGTGACACAGTCATAACTCACTTTAGATTCAAACACCTAAGCTCAAGCAATTCTTTCACCTCAGCCTCCCTAGTGGCTGGAACTACAAGCATGTGCCACCACAGTGGGCTAGTTTAAAAAGAAATTGTAGAGACAGAGTCTTGCTATGTTGCCCAGGCTACTCTTGAGCTCCTGGCCTCAACTGATCCTCCAACATTGTCCTCCCAAAGTGTTGGGTTTACAGGTGTGAGCCACCATGCCCAGCCTGCTTATACATTCTTTAATAATGAGATGAGAAAAACCTATTACCAGGTAGGATTTTTAGAAGTTTCCAAAAATTGTAACCTATGATTTATGATCAAGCCCCTCCAATGTTTTCCATCTTTTGTCTCTGCAATAACAGTTCTACTATTTTTTTCCTCAATGAGCTAAGAATTAAATCTCTTGAGATCATAAACGTCTATAATAGTAAACATTGCGATTCTGGCTGCACCCTGCATTAAGTTAAATCGCCAGAGAAATAACATATTTTAGTTATTTGGTTATTATCTTATACTTATAATTATTCTTTTGGCATTTCTGCATTTCACAAAGTTCTTTTCATGAAAATATCTAGTTAGAAAGAATAATACTTTTCTACAATTGTGGGCTTGGTTTCTCAGGTTGCCAACTATTGCCACCGAACCAACCAACTTTCCTTCATCTGTCACATGAAACTCTCATAATCACTTTATGTTGTTGATAACGAGTCATAGGTCTTACAGTGCCATTTATAGAATACGGTGTAAGTGGTTGTGACCAAAAAAAAAAATCAATGTAATAATAAAACAGCCCAGTATTTTATTATATAAGTTATATATACATTTAATTTAAGCCAGACAGAGTACAAAGATCTATAGACAAATCATGTGATTTTTTAAAAATTTCAACACATTTGACATTATTTAAAGATGAAACAGATTTATCAAGCTCTACTTCAAATTATTTTTGATTACATTCTGTTTCTTTGCTTTACATATCTGATCTAAACAGTATTTGTGACAGTCTTGTGTTTTGACACATTTAATGGTGTTATTTTTCCCACAGTTATTCATGATTATATATATGCTTACGGACTTACACAGTTTTGAAGCTAAAGCAAGCACAATGAGAATAAACTAGATTTGCATTGCCTGTCTCTGAGAGTGCTCAGGGTCTTCACCCTCAGCCCAAGGACAATCTGGTGGCCATGTCTCATGGTGAGAGCTCAAATGGACATCCTGATTTAGGTTTTTAACGTATCATTTGGGACTCAGTTTTCTTTTATACTCTTACCAATCCACATGACCTCTAAGAATTTTTCTTGTATCCTTTTTTCCCCACATCTGTACAACGTTGTTGCAAATCCTATGATACTTCTATAATGGGTGTGTCAGATTCACTGAAAGAAAATATAAGAAACAGTAAAGTTTAAAACTGGGATAAGCAATGAATAAGTTTTTAGTATAGCTGTGCAATAATTGCATATTTGTGTTTGAGCAATTATTGGAAGATATTTATACAAAATATGTTATTTACCCAAAATTCAGATTGAGCCAAGTGTCTTATAATTTAAAATTTTTTAAATTAACATATATGTATATATATATATATATATATATATATATATATATATATATATAACATACATGAGATGTTTTGATACAGATGTACAAAGTTAAATAATCACATCATAAGGAATGGGATATCCATCCCCTCAAACATTTAGTTTTTGAGTTGCAAACAATCCAATTACACTCTTTAAGTTATCTTAAAATGTACAATTAAGTTATTATTGACTATAGTTACCCTATTGTGATATCAAATAGCAGGTCTCATTCATTATATTTTTTGTACCCATGAGCAATACCCACCTCCCCTATCCCCCTATGATCCTTCCCAGCCTCTGGTAATCATCCTTCTACTCTCCACATTCATGAGTTCAAGTGGGTTGATTTTGAGATCCCACAAATAAGTGAGAACATGTGATTTGTCTTTCTGTGCCTGGCTATTTTACTTAACATAATGATCTCCAGTTCCATCTATGGTCTTGCAAATGACTAGATCTCATTATTTTATAAGGCTGAATAGTATTCCATTCCGTATATGTACCACATTTTTAAATTCATTCTTGATGGACACTGAGGTTGCTTCCAAATCTTAGTTATTATAAATAGTGTGGCAACAAACACAGGAGTGCAGATATCTCAATATACAGATTTCCTTTCTCTTGGGTATATACCCAAACAGTAAGATTGCTAGATAATGTGGTAGATCAATTTTTAGTGTTTTTGAGGAAACTCCGAACTGTTCTTCATAGTGGTTGTATTAATTTACATTCCCACCAACAGTATATGAGGGTTCCCTTTTCTCCAAATTATCTCCAGCATTTATTACTGCCTGTTGTTTAAATATAAGCCATATTAACTCCAGTGAGATGATACCGCACTGCAGTTTTGATTTGCGGTTCTCTATCAACGATGTTGAACACCTTTTCATATGCCTGTTTGCCATTTGTATGTCTTCTTCTTTTGAGAAATATATATTCAAATCATGTTTGGCCATTTTTGCTCAGATTATTAGATTTTTTTCTTATACAGTTGTTTGAACTCCTTATGTATTGTGGTTATTCATCCTTTATTAGATGGGTAGTTTGCAATTATTATTTTCCCATTCTGTGGGTTGTCACTTCACTTTCTTGTTGTGTTGCATTTAATTGTCACTTATTATTTTTATTTTTTCATAGTTATTGAGGTACAGATGGTATGTGGTTACATAAGTAAGTTTTTTGGTGGTGATTTGTGAGATTATGGTGCACCCATCACCCAAGCAGTGTACACTGCAGCATCCTTGTAGTCTTTCATCTCTGGCCTCCTTCCCACTCTTTCCCCCAAGTCTATATATATACCACTATAGATACATATATATATACGTGCATGTGTGTGTATATATATATATATCAGAATATATATATATCACAGTTTCTTTATCCACTTGTTGCTTGATGGGCATTTGGGTTGGTTCCATGATTTTGCAATTGTGAATTGTGCTGCTGTCAACATGCATATGCAAGTAACCTGAGAGGCGGAGGTTGCAGTGAGCCAAGATTGCACCACTGCACTCCAGCCTGGACGACAGAGCTAGACTTCGTCTTTAAAAAAAAAAAAAAAAAAAAAGATCATATGCATAATTAAAGTGAAATATTGAGTATTGATGATATAGTTTTGTATCTTTATATTACTATCATGGTAGTTACACAATTAATTTGTATTTTATGGGTATGTATCTGGAAATAGTATTTATTATAAAAAGTATCAGGCTTAGGTATTTCCTATTTTTCTTTTACCTGTTTTTTTTGAGAGGAGGTCTTACTCTACTTTCCAGATTGAAATGCAGTGGTGTAATCATGGCTCACTGCAGCCTGGACATCCTGGATTCAAGTGGTTTTCTTACCTCAGCCTTTGAGTAGCTGGTACTGTAGGCATGTACTACCACATCTGGCTACTGAGTTCTTGACTGGCTTGTCAGAGTGTGAAACAGATCCAGGCTGATTTCACCCCTTCCTTGGCTGGTAGACTTCTTTAATCTAACCTATGGATAGTCCATGAATCTTGCTTTGCTCTTTCATAATGTTGACAGAACTGTTTTAGAGTGTGGATAGTGAAGTGAGAATGCACCCTCATTTACTTCAAGATAAGTAAATAATAGTTTCTTACAGGAGAGCAGCCATAGCACGTGTCCCATAAGTGCAACAGAAGGAAATAACCATGCCCTATTATTCTTCACGCTAGGGCAACTGTTGGCCCACTTCTAGGTCAGAAGTTCTCTAACATGGCTTTATTACAGCTCAAAAGATTTCTCATCACCTCACTAGCTGCTTAATTAGTTACCAAAGATAATGCTTTAAAGCAATATTATGCAGAAATAATTTCTGTTTAAGAAATTAGAGGGCATTTATTGTACAAATAAAAAGCAAGTAGTGGGAAGCTTATAGTGTTCAACAAATGATACTGAGAAAATAGGCTATTTGGTAAAAACCAAAAATTTTAGTAAGAAATAATAAAGCTTCAATGTATAATCTTCATCATGTGATGAATTAAATTCTAGATGAACAGAAATAGTTATACTAAGACAAATTTTAAAACCAAAACAAAATATATGTAATTATTGCATAATTATTTAATTCCATAAATGGCTTTTCTATGCCTAAAGTAAGTGATGTAGATTTATGGGTCAGTAGGGAAATACACTAACACATTTAAAAAATAGGCAAAGGATATGATAATTTACAGAAAATTATGCTACAATACTCTTTACACCAATCAGTGGAGTATGCTTATGATACTAAGATAGGCTTTTTCAAGGTTTCTGGAAAAGTCGCATGGTAACATTTGCTAGGATATTGTGAACCTTATTTGAAAGCGAATTTTCGTATATTTTGAGTATTTGGAGTATTTACTCTCAATGATTTTTTTTTCTTTTACTCTCATGTCTCTGACTCCTTTGAGAAAGTTATTAAAGATGTACGTATTTTGTTCCCAGGTTATTAGAGTAGTGTTAATTTTAGGAGGAAAAATTGGAATCACTGAGCTTTGAAATAATGTTAGCACAAAATGAATTATGGTATGTCTATAAAATGAAATATTGTATAACATTTTTAAAGTATATTTAATCTCACAGAAATATACTTTAACAGTAAGTACTCACCTAAATGTGATTCTGGCTATATGTAGAGGGGAGAATACTTCTGGAGGAGGGATTATGTAGTGAATGCTGTAGTGTGGGTTTCAGACCCTTCTTTCAATACTGATAGCACTAATTTCCTCAGCTGCTGTGTGTTTGAGTCACCTTGCCCACCCTTTCTCTGGAGAGGGCCACACTGGCTTCTGAGCTCTTGGCACAGCTGCATTCGCGTTCAGCACTTCACCTGTTCAGCCCTGCCTGCCTCTGCCTCCCAGCTGTTGTTATTAACAGTGCTCCTCAGCAAGCCTGTGTGAAATGAGTCTATTTCTTGGAGAACCTCACCTATAATAGACTACACAAGGTTGCTGCATTTTTTTCCTTATAAATTTTGTATTGTCTTTTGTTTAAAATCAGGCAAAAATCTATTTAGAAAGAGTAGTATCTTTAAAAATGGTGTTCGATTTTTTAATTCATCTAGCAAAAAATGGTGTTTAAAATGTCTGCCTTTAACATATGGTTTGCTGTTTGTATTGTAGTTTAAAGAACTGGCCAAGTTTAAGGCCGACGTGGCTTGCATCACAGAGTATGAAATAGATCTGTTTGCCTTCAGAACTGAAGGACAGAGGACACACTTCTTTCAATACCAGAAAGGATTTTTAAATGGATTTTGTAAAATACTATAAGCATTGTATTTTCATTATTTTATTTCATTAATTTTGAACCTATATATAGATAAGACTAGTCATATTTTCTTCTAAAGCAAAATGAGGTTTAAAATATAAAAGTTTTTTTTCAGACGAAGTCTCACTCTGTTGCCTAACCTGGAGTGTAGTGATGTGGTCTTGGCTCACTGCAACCTCTGCTTCCTGAGTTCAAGCTATTACCCTGCCTCAGCCTCCTGAGTAGCTAGGATTACAGGTGCATGCCACCATGCCCAGCTAATTATTTATTTATTTATTTATTTATTTATTTATTGTAATTTTAGTAGAGACGGGGTTTCAGTATGTTGGTTAGGCTGGTCTCGAACTCCTGACCTCAAATGATCCACCCACCTTGGCCTCCAAAAGTGCTGAGATTACAGGTGTGAGCCATTGTGCCCAGCCTAAACTATAAACGATTTTCAGAACTGTTTATGGAGACATTTCAAAATGCTCAAAAGGAATTATCAAAGTGGTAATATGTCAGGGTAAATATTGAAGAGTTGAGGAAAATGGCAAGTGTTTCTTGTTACAGGGATCCTGGCTTGACTTCACTCTGGATTAATGAGACACATTAGGTAGAAGGTAATGAAACTGGAGAAATTTTGAATAGATTAAAAGTTCTTACTCAGATTGAGCTCTAGATACATGTTTGGTGTTTTGAAAACAAATTCACTGTGCAAATGAGTTTGTTTAAGCATGATGCAGAATTAAACAGTTCCCTTCAACTCGGTCAGTGGAATCACCTTATTTGAATCTTCAGTGGGTTTTGTAATCCTCACTTAGAGCAGTGGTGAGCTTATTTGACATTGGAACACAGTATTAAAATGTACTATTGGGTGTTAATACTTACAGCCTTTCACAGTATGACAATTTTTATATCTGTATGTAACGTAACACTATCAATAGGTTTCATGTTAACTGAGTGATACAGCATTTTCTTAAAAACATGGAAAGGGAACAAAAAAGGTAAGGTGTCTGTTGCACAGAATACATACAGGCATATCTCATTTTTTTGAGCCCCGCAGTTACTGCAATTTTTTACAAATTGAAGATTTGTGGGAACTTTGTGTCAAGCAAGTCTGTTGTGTCATTTTTTTTAACAGCATGTGCTCAATTTGGTTCTCTGTGTCACATTTGGTAACTCTTACAATATTTTGATCTTTTACGTGATTATTATATGTGCTGTGGTGACCTGAGATCAGTTAGCTTTGATGTTACTGTTGTAATTGTCTTCGGACTCCGTGAATGCACCCATATAAGATGGCAAACCGAATTGGTAAATGTTGTGTGCTCTGATTGCTTCACCAATCAGCTGCCTTCCCATCACTTTCTCTCCTATGGCCTCCCTAGTCCCTGAGACACAATATTGAAATGAGGCCAGTTAACAGCCCTCCAGTGGCCTCCTAAGTGTTCAAGTAAAAGGAAGCATTTCAGACTGCTCATTTTAAGTCAAAAGCTAAAAATGATGAAGCTTAGTGAGGAAGACATGAGGGTAGCTGAGAAAGGCTGAAAGCCAGGCTAAACAGTTTGCCAGGTGGTGAATGCATAGGAAAAATTATCAAAGGAAATAAGAAGTGCTGCTCCAGTGAATACACAAATGATAAAAAAGAAAAACAGGCTTATTGCTGATATGGAGAAACTTTGAGTGGTCTGGATAGAAGATCAAACCAGCCACAACATTCCTGTAAGTCAAAGCTTAATCCAGAACAACCCCCTAATTCTCTTCAATTCTGTGATGGCTGAGAGAGGTGAGTAAGCTGCAGAGGAAAAGCTGGAAGCTAGTAGAGTTTGGTTCATGAAGCTTCAAGGAAGACACAGTCTCTATAACATAAAAGTGCAAGGTGAAGCAGCAAGCACTTAATGTAGAAACTGCGAGTTCTCCAGATCTTGCTGAAATAATTTATGAAGACGGCCACACTAAAAACAAACAAACAAAAAAAAAAAAAACCCCAGATTTTTAATGTAGACAAAACAGCCTTATATTAGAAGATGCCATCTAGGACTTTGCTAGCTAAGGAGAATTCCATTGCTGGCTTCACAACTTCAAAGGACAGGCTGAGACTCTTTTTAGGGGCTAACGCAACTGGTGACGTCAACTGAAGCCAGTGCTCATTTACCATTCCAGAAATTCTGGGGCTCTTAAGAGCTATGCTAAATCTGCTCTGCATGTGCTCTATCAATGGAACAATAAAGCCTGGATGACAGCACATCTCTTTATAGCATTGTTCACTGAATATTTTAAGTCTACTTTTGAGACCTATTGCCAAGAAAAAAAATTCCTGTCAAAATATTACTGCTCATTGACACTGCACCCAGTCACTCTGAGAGCCCTGGTGGAGGTATACAAGGAGATGAATGTCATTTTCATGCTTATTAATGCAACATCCATTCTGCAGCCTGTGCATCTAGAAGTAATTTCAACTTCAAGTCTTTAGGATTATTATTACTTTTTTCTTTTTTGAAAAAGTCATTTCACTGTCACTCAGGCTGGAGTGCAGTGGCATGATCACAGCTCACTGCAGTCTCAATCTCCTTAGGCTTAAGTGGTCCTCCCACTTCAGCCTGCTGAATAGCTGGGACCACAGGTGGTACACCAGCATGCCTGGCTTATTTTTGTAAAGATGTTTTGTTTCCATGTTGCCTAGGCTGGTCTCAAACTTCTGGGCTCAAGCGATCTGACCACCTGGGCCTTCTTCAGTGCTTGGAATTATAGGCGTGAAGCCACTCAGCCTTCAAGTTTGATTCTATAACAAAGACATTTTGTAAGATCATAGCTGCCACAGATAGTGATTCCTCCAATGGATCTTGGCAAAGTAAATTAAAAACCTTCTGGAAAGGATTCACTGTCCTAGGTGCCATTAAGAACATTTGTGATTCATGGGAAGAGAACAAAATGTCATTAACAGGACTGTGGAAGAAATTGATTCTATCCTTCATGGATAACTTTAAGGGGTTCAAGATTTCAGTGGAGGAAGGAACTGCAGATGTGGTAGAAATAGCAAGTGAACTAGAATTAGAAGTGGAGACTGCAGATAGAACTGAACTGCTGCAATTTCA
Organism: Pithecia hirsuta; assembly: GCA_963573645.1. Lineage (NCBI taxonomy): Eukaryota > Metazoa > Chordata > Mammalia > Primates > Pitheciidae > Pithecia > Pithecia hirsuta. Next base: position 17,740 of record CAUYLZ010091161.1, read on the forward strand.
TGATCAAATATGAGCAGATAAGGAGTTGATTCTTAAAATGAGCAAAGAAAGGGGTCTCTGAAATGGAATCTACTCCTGGTGAAGATGCCATGAATATTGTTGAAATGACAACAAAAGATTTAGAATATTCCATAAGCTTACATCATAAAGCAATGGCAGGCTTTCAGAGGATTGACTCCAATTTGGAAGGAAGTTCCACTGTGTGTAAAATGCTATCCAATAGCATCATACCACCGAGAGATCTTTCATAAAAGATTCAACATAACTTTTAAATGCATTGGGAAACCAACACATGTTTGTGACTTTATACTTGAATGATTGTGGTGGTCTGGAATTGAACCTACAATATCTCCTACAGATGCCTATGTGCCACTAAGCTTTAAATTTCTGTTGTCAGATTAGATTCAATTCATGATAAATTGAGCAGATTACTAGTGAATTAAAAGTTTTGCTGGCCGGGCACGGTGGCTCAAGCCTGTAATCCCAGCACTTCGGGAGGCCGAGACGGGCGGATCACGAGGTCAAGAGATCGAGACCATCCTGGCCAAGATGGTGAAACCCCATCTCTACTAAAAGTACAAAAAATTAGCTGGGCATGGTGGTGCGTGCCTGTAGTCCCAGCTACTCGGAAGGCTGAGGCAGGAGAATTGCTTGAAACCGGAAAACGGAAGTCGCAGTGAGCTGGGATCGCGCCACTGCACCCCACCCTGGCGATAGAGCGAGACTCTGTCTCAAAAAAAAAAAAGTTTTGCTAATGTAGAAATTCTTTTTTTCTTTCTTCTTTCTTGCGGTTTCCTTCCTTCCTTCTTCTTTCTTTCTTTCTTTTTTCTTTCTTTCTTTCTTTCTTCTTTCTTTTCTTCTTTCCTTTCTTTCTTTTCTTCTTTCCTTTCTTTCTTTCTTTCCTTCTTCTTTCTTTCTTTCTTTTCTTTCTCTTTCTTTTTCTTTATTCTTCCAACAGTGTCTCACTCAGGCCGGAGTGAAATGGCACCATCTCGGCTCACTGCAAACTCTGCCTCCCAAGTTTAATCCATTCTCCTGCCTCAGCCTCTTTAGTAGCTGGGATTACAGGCATGCACCACCACACCTGGCTAATTGTTGTATTTTTAGTAGAGATGGGGTTGCACCATGTTGGCCAGGCTGGTCTCAAACTCCTGACCTCAGAAGATCTGCCTGCCTTGGCCTCCCAAAGTGATGGGATTATAGGCATGATCTATCGTGCCCAGCTGCTTATTCACTAATTTCAATTTTCACTAGTATTTTTAGTATCCTCTGCCACCGTAATCCTTCCCCAACCCCCTATGTTATAATCTTCCAAGCTTTATGGTAGTAACCTATTTTTTTTTAATTTTGCCTATATTATAATTTTGAGAAATGTTAAGCCATGATTCTGAGTGTATGTTTCTTTACAGTAAGAATGCTGTTTTGATTGTGTGTGTATCATGTGCCCTCTGACCCTCAAATACCACAATCCCACTGGCAGTTATGTTTATTCTCCCCTTCCTGTGTTACCTGGCTTACATGGTTCTCCAGTGATTAGAACTAAGTATTAGGGAGTTTTCCTCAGGTGTGAGTTGTACTTTGTTTACATTGCTAATAATTTGGTACCATGAAGAATGGTTTTTGTACCTAATTCTCAAGTATCTCTTATTTGTTTGCAATAGTGTTCTTCTGAAACATCATCGGTTCATGAGGAAGTTACAGAAATTCTTCAGGAGAATCCTAAGCTCTTTTTCTGGGATTTAGAGAAGTGCTGTTGAATAGAACACAATATAATGTGAATCATTCACTGATTTAAAACCTTCTAGTTACAACATTAAAGAAAAATACAGAGAAACAAGTGGAAATCATTTTAGTGGCAATACTTTAACTTAATATATGTAAATATTTTAACATATAATCAATATAGAAATTATTAATGGGATATTTGGAATACCTTTTTGTACTAAGTTTTCAAAAGTCAATATGTATTATACACTTATAGAGCATCTGAATTTGAACTGGCCACATTACAAGTGTCACATGTGTCTAGGGGTTATTGTGCTAGACTTTGTAAACCTAGAACTTATTTTCTGATGATAGTCTTCCCATATTTAAATTTGTAGCCAATAAATTACTCTTATTTTAGGTTTTTATTTTAAAAGTTATTTTTAAAATCTTCCCTCTGCTTTTCTAAAAAATATGTTTAAGAGACAGGGTCTCTTTCTGTGACCCAGGCTGAATGAAGTGTAGTTGTGCCATTATAGCTCATTGTAACCTTAAACTCCTGGACTCAAGCAATCCTCTTGCTTCAGCCTCCAGAGTAGCTAGGACTACAGATGCACACTGCCACACCTAATTGTATTTATCTTTTTTGTAGGGATGGTGTCTTCTTATGTTGCTCAAGCTAATCTTGAAATCCTGGGCTCAAGCAATTCTGCCTCAGCCTCCCAAAGTGGTGGGATTACAAGTATGAGCCACCTCATTTGACATGTTTTTTGTTTATGTGGCAAATCACAAATATTGGAATATAGGAAAAACCATTTTTTAAAGCCAAATAAATATTAAGAGAATAGAAAATGAATATGTACGTTTTTATTATTTTTACAGGTGTTGATGAAGAAAAGGTTGCAGAGATGCACAAAGTCTACAACCCAGGTGAATCAGATAAGCGTAGTTGCTGTAGAAATGACAACACTTAGAAAAACAGTTGAGGACTATTTCTGGTTTTGGTATGGTAAAAGCAATGCACTTAAATTTTCTAAAAGATACATAATAAAATAGCATTTTCTAAAGGGTAGACTATGTTATGCCATTGATTTAACAGTCATATAACACACATTTTCACAAACTGAATGGATGAGGAATAACCTTACTTTCCACCTCCATTTAGAAGGAACCCAAGAAGAAATATGCTAGGGTAGGACCATCTTAAAGAAACACAATAGTACAAGAAATCAGTCATGGCTTTCTCTTTTTGTGTACTTTTAAAAGTCGTATATTTAATACATCTTCATTTTTGCCCTTTGGATTGGTATCAGGTTTTCGAACCTCTTACATGGGAATAGGGTGCTGTAGTATTAAGTAATTTTAAAATCACGTATTACAAAAGATTATGTATGCCTTTATTAAGCCATAAGGTAGTGATGATTTTGTTTTTTAATCTTAACCATTCAATGGAATTTATCTGCTTTTCACCTCCCCCAGGGAAAGCTTTAGAAAAACCCACAGTGGTACATGTACCACAGGAGAAGATGCTGTGGGACCAGTCAGCTTTGGTAGCACAGGGGCTTCCAGAAAGTGTTGCCTTTAAACACCCTGAGAATTATGATCTTGCAACCCTGAAATGGATTTTGGAGAACACAGCACGGATTTTATTTATTATTAACAGGTGAGGTGTTTTTGTCCCTTCATGCCCATCAATGGTTTATTCATATAAATTTGAATATTCAGCTTATGTTAATGTATTTTTAAAATTCTGGTTAACACAAGTCATTTAAATTCATGCTGTCATTTATTTTGCTTTTTTTTTTTTTTTATTGCAGACCTTTCTTAGAGCCAAAGAAGCATCTTGGTTTGTGATTCCTTTGCTTTCTTGATATCTGACTGGCTTTCTAATCCCGTTTTTCTAGATTTCAATACATTTTAATGGTTTCTCTTTTATTTTCTTTCAGAATATGATGTAAGACATTTTCAGATCGGCTGCTTACATATGTTTATATATTCCAAAAAAGTTCAATAAGCTAAAAAAGTAGAGACTTGCTTTTTTGTTTTCAGAAAATCTACTTGTTTTCTATATAAGATCATAGATCTGCCCTCACTTCCCAGCATTGTGAGTAGGATTAACTGACCTAATGTCACTGAATAGGCAAGGCATGTTTGGGCACAGCATTAGGTGGGGAGGGGATACACAGCTGTATATAAGCATTATGGCTTTGGAGTGCTGGGAGTCTCATTCAAGAGTGAAAATTTATAAAATGACCATGGCAAGAGCCTCACATCCCTACTCTAAGAATAGTTCTGGGAAGGTGCTGCAGATGTTCATTAGAGGTCGTATTCCTTTGTAGTTTAGGAAGAATTTCGTGAGAAAGAAGGCCATTTAGATGAGCCCTTGGAGAATGAGAAGGATTTCAACTTCTTTTAGGGAAGTTCATCCATTTAATTTGAAGAGAAAAAATAATAAAGAGTGCTACCCTTTGGAGCCAAATTTTTTTTTAGACTTTTGAAAGGAAACAACCAATATCATCGGAATACAGTACACAATGTAAGGATAAAAGGGAAAATAATATATATACGTGCACACACATTTTGCTTTCTGATAAATTTGTTTGATTCTCCTTGTAGTGGAAAGATTAATTTTTAGCAGCTTGATTGAGGTATAATTGATGCACCATAAAATTCACCTGTCTGAAGTACGTAATTCACTGATAATAAATTTACAGTCATAATTTTTTAAAATGATTATACAACCATCATCACAATGTAATTTTAGGATGCTTTCATTATCCCTATTTCTGAATTATGATATAGAAATGGAATATATAGTGTGTTTTCTATTGAAACCAGTTTTTATTTTCACTGAGCATAATTTACTTAGGCTCATTGAGTTTGTTGGGTGTATCAGTAGTTCCTTTTTAATTGCTGAGCATTAAGTATTCTATTATATGAACATATCGCCTGTTTATCCAGTTATCACTTGATAGATCTTTTTTTTTTTATTTTTGCTATTATGAATAATGCTACAGTGAATATACTTGAGCAAGCTTTTGTCTGGACATATAACTTAATAACTCTTGTATCTATACCTAAGAGTATAATTTCTAGGAATAGGGTAAATTTACATTGAACTTTCAAGAAACTGACTAGCTGTTTCCCAGAGTGGCTATTCCATTTTATATTTCAGCAGCACACGATGAGGGTTCCAATTTTCCACATTGCTGCCAACTTTCTATCTTCTTGATGTTAGCCATTGCAATAGGTGTAAGTGGTATCTCATTTTGGTGTTTTGTTTTTTGTTTCTCTAGTGACTGTTGATGTTGTGTTATCTTTTACTTATTTATTTATTTATTTTTGAGACAGGGTCTCACTCTGTCACTCAGATTGGAGTGCACTGGTACGATCTGGGCTCAGTGCAGGCTCAACTTCCCCGGCTCAGGTAATCCTCCTGCCTCAGCTCTTGAGTAGCTGGGACTACAGGTGTATGCCATCATACCGGGATAACTTTTGAACATTTTTTGGTAGAGATTTGGTTTCCTCATGTTGCCCAGGCTGGTTTCCTGGGCTCTTGCAATTCCTTGCCCCTTTGGTTTCCTGGGCTCAAGCAATTCACCCACCTGGGCTTCCCAAAATGCTGGGATTACAGGTTTGTGTTATCTTTCAGTGTGCTTATTGGTCATTTATATATATTTTTTGGAGAAATATCTATTTTGATCTTTTTCCTGTTTTAAAATTTGGTCTACTTGTCTTTATTACTGAGTCAGAAGCGTTTTTTACATAGCCTTGATATTAAGTTCCTAATTAATGATGATTTTTTTTAAAAGTTGCTTGTGAGACACAGTGTCACTCTTTCATACAGGCTGTAGTGTAAGATTTGGAAATATTTTCTCCGATTCTAATAATTCTACATTATTCTTAGCATATAAGTTGTCTTCTCCGTTGCTTGATAGTATTTTTTTTGAGGAGAAAAGTTTTTAATTTTGATAGAAGCCAGTTTATTCTCTAGGCACTTGTGCTTTTGACTTCATATTTAAGAAACTATTGCCTAAACCAAAGGCATGAAGATTTTATTTTACTTTACTTTCTTTGGTGACATGTCTATGTAAACATTCTGCCCATTTAAAAATTCGGTTTTTCTTCTTTTACAAGTTATAGGAATTCTCGAAATATTCTGGATACAAGTCTTTTATCAGAAATAAGATTCTGCACATATTGTTTCTGTCTGTGGCTGGTTGTTTTATTCTCTTGGTGGTGTCCCTTATCTCTCAAAAGCTTTTGCTTTAATTCATTTTTTCAAGTTTTTCTTTTTTTTTTTTTTTTTTATTTTAACAAACAAGCAGCCAACCAATATTTTATTTAAACCTGTGAAATGCTATGCATTTGCTAAGGAGCAATTTACTTCCAATTATGTGGTCACTTTTAAAATAGGTGTAATGTGATACTGAGAAAAATGTATATTTTGTGGATTTGGGGTGGAGAGTTCTGTAAATATTTGTTAAGTTTACTTGTTCCAGGTCTGAGTTCAAGTCCTGGA
>CAUYLZ010091164.1:0-28395 GCA_963573645.1 Pithecia hirsuta
TCATCCATGTTCCTGCAAAGGACATGAACTCATCCTTTTTTATGGCTGCATAGTATTCCATGGTGTATATGTGCCACATTTTGTTTATCCATTCTATCACCGATGGGCATTTGGGTTGGTGCCAAGTCTTTGCTATTGTAAACAGTGCTCTTACGTCTGTAAGAGAGTGTGGCTCTGACCTAACTCAGCCTGAAGGCCCTGTCAGGTTTGTTTTCTAACATAAACCTATCCTTGTTGACTGTTGAGCCACACTTTGTTTTTCTTTCCTTTTCCTTTAATTCTCACACATTGTATCTTTCTTATGCCTTTGTGTCTTCATAGCTTAGCTCCCCCTTATCAGTGAGAACATAACATTGTTTGTTTTTCCATTCCTGAGTTACTTCGCTTAGAATAATAGTCTCCAATCTCATCCAGCAAATGCCATTAATTCATTCCATTTTATGGCTGAGTAGTATTCTATTGTGTAAATATATCACAGTTTCTTTATCCACTAGTAGACTGATGGGCATTTGGGTTAGTTCCACGATTTTGCAATTGTGAATTATGCTGCTATAAACATGCATGTGCAAGTATCTATTTTGTGTAATGACATTTTTTTCCTTTGGGTAGATACTCAGCAGTGGGATTGCTGGATCAAATGGTAGTTCTATTTTTAGTTCTTTAAGGAGTCTACACATTGTTTTCCATAATGGTTATACTAATTTACATTCCCACCGGCAGTGTAGAAGTGTTCCCTGCTTACTACATGAAACTTTCTTCAAGGTAGATCAAATAATAGGCCATAAACCAAGCATTAATAAGTTTAAGAAAATTGAAATTATATCAAGCACTCTCTCAGATCACAGTGGAATAAAACTGGAGATCAACTTCAAAATGAAGCTTCAAAACCATGCAAATACATAGAAATTAAATAACCTGCTCCTGAATGAGCATTGGGTCAAAAATGAAATCAAGATGGAAATCAAAAAATTCTTCAAACTAACAATAATGACAAAACCTATCAAAACCTCTGGCATACAGCAAAGTGGTGCTAAGAGGAAAGTTTATAACCCAAAATACCTACATCAAAAAGGCTGAAGGAGCACAAACTGACATTCTAAGGTCACACCTCAAGGAACTAGAGAAACAAGAACAAACCAAACCCAAACCCCAGCAGAAGAAAGGAAGTAACCAAGATCAGAGCAGAACTAAATAAAATTGAAACAAATGAAAAAATACAAAAGATAAATGAAACAAAAAGCTGGTTCTCTGAAACTTTTTGAGCACCAACACAATGCTCAGAGGAAATGTTAATTGGAGCATTTGGAATTCAAGTTTTCAGACTTGGCATGATCCACCCATAAGTATGTAATGCAAATATTCCAAAATCTAAAAAAAAAATTAAAAATCCGCAACATTTCTGGTCCCAAGCATTTTGGATAAGGGCTATTTAACCTGTATAACCAGAACAGAATCATTATTCTCTCCTCTCATCATTGCTTCATTCACTTCAGTTCTCACTTCACCAAGAAAATTAGAGGCAGAGGCTTCAGCAACCTGGTGCTGGCTTCTGACACATATTAGACCCAGGAGGGATGGGAGCAAAGAACACTGTCATCCACAAAGGACCAGCATCTAGGAAATGGTAAGTTACCGCTTCGTGTCATATAACAAAAGACCTACATCTAGAACAGGGAGAGTTCTGTTTATGGAGAGAAATAGTAGTAACTGACGTACTATTCTCCCTAAGGCCCCTAATGTCTATGAATCTGCTCTGATCCTCCGCCAGTTTTACTTGTCAGAAATGCACAAAATGGGAAAGAAAGTAGTGTTTCTAAGACTTGGATTACTACGGGAAATGTGGAGGACATTATGCTAAGTGAAATAAACAAGACACAAAGAGAAAAACTGCATGATCTCACCTATACAGGGAATCTAAAATAGTCAAATTCATAGAAGCAGAGAATAATGTATTTGTGGGTTTCCAGGGGCTGGTGGGAGGGGAAATTTTGCTAGATCTTAACATTCTCTATATATTTTGGAATATAATCTATGGCAAAACACAGAGAGAATACTAGATCTTCAGGAGAAAGCCCTACAAATTTCAATTGCCATAGAAAATAAGAATTTTCTTCTGTACCAAAATGACTACAGTGTGAAAAATTAAGCTATCACTCCCTGTGAATTTAGTCATGTAGTTATGTGGCTGAAGTAGGTCCATATCACAGCATAAACATTTTCTCATTTGGAAATTAATATTTCAGTGGTAACCTAGGTAAATAGCACCCTCTGATGGGAACTGTTGACTTAGGCAAGATTTGTACTAATTAAAAGAAAAAAAATGTTCTAAACAATAATCCAAATAAAGACTCTTAAGTAGGGTAGAGCATTTATTTTTTATTCAAAACTCAATTAAGATTCTTGGAACATATGTCTAATTTTAACAACTGAAGAAAATATTATATATTGCAATCTGGTAGAAGAAAAGTTTGATAACTATTTTGTACTCTCCTTTCACTTCCCCTTCTGTCACTATGAAAAGCATTTGAGCTCATGAGTTTTAGAAGCTAAGGCAGCACTGAAGATCTCTTTCTCTTTCCTCCTCACCTTCTCTTTTCCTATTCTGGATGATAACAAATGATGAATATAGTCATCTGAAAGCATTCTACCGCCACCTCTACCTTTATTTTTATCTGTTAACCAATGGGAATGATAACCCTTAAAGAAGACATGCCAAATTATCCAGGCATGGTGGCACGTGCCTGTAATCTCAGCTACTCAGGAGGCTGAGGCAGGAGAATTGCTTGAACTCAGGAGGCAGAGGTTTCAGTGAGTCAAGATCACGCCACTGCACTCCAGCCTGTCTACAGGACTCTGTCTCAAAAAAATAAATAAAAGAAATGCCAGCATAGTAAGAAACTCATATAAATAACAATTGAAAGAAACTAAACAACTAGAGAACAGACACAAATTCACTGTACTTAGTAGATTATACTTGCATGCATGCACACACACATAATTTATGGTCACTTTATTTTTGACAGGGATACCTAGACAATTAAATGGAGAGAGAGCATAGCCTTTTCAACAAATGGTGCTGGAACAACTGGATGTACATACTCAAAATAATAAATTGGACACCTGCCTTACACTATAAAAATTAACTAAAAGTATAATTATGCATCTAACTGTAAGAAGTAATATTATAAAACTCTCAGAAGAAAACAACAGACAAGACATCATCAAGAGAGTTAAGAGGCAATCCATAGAAGTGTTTCAAATCATATATCTGACAGGATCTAGTATCCTGAATACACTGAGCATTGTAACAGCATAAAAATATTAAAAGACAGCCCAATTTTAAAATAAGGACAGGATTTGATAAAACATTTCTTCAAAAAGATATTTTAAAAAAACAAACTCAGAAAAAGATGTTCAATATTATTGGTAATGAGGGAAATGTGAATCAAAACCATAATGAAATATTACACTAGCATGACTATAATTTAAAAAAAAAAGATAATACCAAGCATTGGTAAGATGAGGTTGTAAAGGAGGTTGTCACTCTGGTGGGAACACCAAATAATGCAGCCATTTTGAAAACCAGTCTAGCAGTACCACAAAACATTAAAGATAGAATTACCATATAACCCAGTGTTTTCTCTCCAAAGTATGTGCCTAAGAGAAATTAAAACCTATGTCCACATAAAAACCTGTATGTGAATGTTCATTAGCACCATTACTCATAATACCCAAGAACTAGAAAAATCCAAATATCCATTAACTGATCAATGGGTAAACAAAATGTGGCATATTCGTACAATTGAATATTATAGGATAAAGTAAAGGAATGAAGCACATTTATAAGTTACAACATGGATGAATCATGAAAATGTTATGCCAAGTGAGGAAAGCCAGTTGCAAAGAACACATGTTGAATTACTATATTTACATAAAATGTCCATAGCTGCAAATTCACAGACAAAACATCCCTAAAAAGTAGACTGGTAGTTGTCTAGGGTTGGGGGTGGAAAGATAGGAGGATAGTGGCTAAATGGTTTGGAGTTTCCTCTGCAGGTGACATGAATGCTCTAAAATTGACTGTGATTATGGTCGCACAGTTCTGTGAGTAAAGCAAAAGCTATTGCATTGCACACTTCATCTGTGTGAATTACATGGTATATTAGTTTTATCTAAATAAAGCTGTTTCCAGAAAAAAACTGTAAACTTTACATAAAAGAAAACATGAAATAAAACATAAATCAGAAAATATTTTGAAGTGAATGAAAACATAAATACAACATATGAAAATATATGTAACATAGTTAAAAATAGTACTTACATGGCAATTTATGGCACCCAAGTGCCTATTCTGGAAAAGAGTGGTTTCAAGTTAGACATAAACTCCTATCTCATAAAATGTCAAGAAAAAACTCATTTTAAATTCAAAATAAGCAGAAAACAAAAGAGTAAAGATAATGGTTAAAAAAGTAGGAAACAAAATAAGAATATATAAATAAGTTCATTTAAAAGCTGTGTTTTTTACATCAATAAACTAGACAGTTTGGACAAAAAAGGAAAAGATAAAAATTAGCAATATCAGATACATTAGAGAATGTGGCTACAAAGCCTACACACATTAAAGAAAAATAAAGGAATATTATGAACAAATTTACAGTTATTTAATTTGCAAAACAATGAAATGGACCAGTTATTGATATAAATTGATATAAATTTCCATCATTGGGCAAATGAACTTATATAATATGAAAGAGAAACTGTGTCCTCGTTCTGATACCCTTAAGCTAAACACAATGATATATAATATACTACAAATGTATATAATGGGGTTGTATATTGATTTTTATCCTCTTGTAAATACTGGAGAAAATCCCTCATCTCACACTTACTAGATGAGAATACTCTCTGCCCTGGTCTGCACTGCATTCTTCTGGATGTCTTATACTACTTCTGCTGCTCCTCTTCTGTATAAGCCATTCTTCATTAACAAGCTGTTCTCATAACTTGGGTCTTTATTCTCCATCTCTGTTTATGGATTAATTAATTGTTCCCCTTAAGTAGAGTTCTAATTAAAGTTTTGTAAACTTATTGTATTATGAAATATAGCATGAATATACATAGATGATATAGATATAAATGTGTCTAAAATATATACTTCAGCCAATTTTTATAAAATGAGCAGCTTTTTAAGTGATCTCAATTTTATTCAACAGAAAATTTGAAGTACATATTTGTGATAATATGAATACAACATTTTGCTATGTTTAATAATGCTTTCTTTTAATTTTTTTTATTATACTTTAAATTCTGGGATACATGTGCAGAACGTGCAGGTTTGTTACCTAGGTATACATGTGCCATGGTGGTTTGCTAACCCATCACCCTGTCATCTACATTAAGTATTTCTCCTAATGCTATCCCTCCCCTAGCTCCCAACTCTCCAACAGACCCCAGTGTGTGATGTTCCTTTCCCCGTGTCCATGTGTTCTCACTGTTCAACACTCACTTATGAGTGAGAACATGCGGTGTTTGATTTTCTGTTCCTGTTTTAGTTTGCAGCTGAGAATGATGGTTTCCAGCTTCATCCATGCTCCTGCAAAGAACATAAATTCATCCTTTTAATGGCTATGTAATATTCCATGGTGTATATGTGCCACATTTTCTTTATCCAATATATCATTAATGGGCATTTGTGTTGATTCCAAGTTCTTGCCATGGTGAATAGTGCTTCAGTAAACATATGTGTGCATGTGTCTTCATAGCAGAATGATTTATATGCTTTGGGAATATACTCAGAAATGGAATTGCAGGATCAAATGGTATTTCCCTTTCTAGATCCTTGAGGAATCGCCACATTGTCTTCTACAGTGGTTGAACTAATTTACACTCCCACCAACATTGCAAAAGCATGCCTATTTCTCCACATCCTCTCCAGCATCTGTTGTTTCCTGACTTTTTAGTGATCGCCATTCTAACTGGTGTGAGATGGTATCTCACTGTGGTTTTGATTTGCATTTCTCTAATGACCAGTGATGATGGGCTTTCTTTCATATGTTTGCTGGCCAAATAAAAATGAGCAACATTTAACCACCATACAGATCTATAAATAAAAAATCACCAGCACTCCAGAGCCCTCCGTGTGCCCCTTCTTGATTGTAGCTCCATCCATTTTTACATTCCCCATCCTGATTGTGTGGCAGTCACTCTCCAGCTTTGCTTTATAACTTTGTAACTAACTAGAGCATCTTTGTCATCTGTATTCACCTCAGAAAAGGACAAAGAGAAGGTGGAAAGGGCACACATTGGCCTTGAAATCGTGTACATCATGTCTGGAACTCAGTCACATCGAAGAGCACACTGCAAGAAAGACTGGGAAATGTGTGTTTTGGAGGAAGAGTCAACAGCAGTAATCGCTGCCACACTGTTATGTAATGATATAATTATCATTATATCAGTGTCTGTCAATTGTTATCAATGTGAAATTAAATAAAACATTAAATGTAAAAATGTGCTCCTCACCCTGGAACTTAGTAAGCACCAATAATAATCATGATTTATCTAGGCCACTCTTTTTTTTTTATTTATCGTATAGGCCAGAAGAAAATAACATATTCAAATATTCTAAATTGAACAACACAGCTATGAAATGTGAAATATGAAGGATATTCATAAGATTTTTTATTTTGCTTTTATTTGTTGTTTCAAGACATTTTTATTTACCAAAGCAGTATTCATAATTGACTGATTTTAAAAGTAGAAAAAATTGTATAATTAAAAAGAAAATAAAACCCTGACCAATTTAGAATCCAATACCCAAGTCCTGATCCCAGCTCTGCCACCTATATGTTGTGATTTGGAACAAGCCACAAACATCTCTGAACACCAAACTCATCATCCATGAGACTGGATCTAGAATTCCCTCCCTCATTTACCTCCCATTTCTCCCTGAACAGCACAGAGACTGACAGATGGGACAGTGCAAAGGAAACTGTGCACAAATCTCCTCCAAAAAGCAACTATAACACCTGGACATGTTTCTATATTGATGTTTGCAATGAGTTAATTCAACTCTATGGCAGAAAGACTTTAAACAGTGCAAATGATTCCACCAGCCTCTCCCTCACTGATGAAGATTAAGGCTCTGCCCTCAAATGTAACACTCCGTGACAATGAGTAACAATTTAATGTTTAAAGGTATTTCTTGGCAGGGCACGGTGGCTCATGCCTGTAATCCCAGCACTTTGAGAGATTGAGGCGGGCGGATCACAAAGTTAGTGGTTCGAGACCAGCCTGGACAACAGGGTGAAACCTCACCGCTACTAAAAATGCAAAAATTAGCCAGGCATGGCGGCACATGCCTATAATCCCAGCTACACAGGAAGCTTAGGCAGGAGAATCACTTGAACCTGGGAGGTGGAGTTTGCAGTGAGCAGAGATCCCGCCACTGCACTCTAGCCTGGGTGACAGAGCAAGACTATGTCTCAATGAAAAAAATATATATATTTCTTTTGCACAAAAAAGCCAAAGCCATACAGATAAACTACATACTTGATCTGGTGCAAAGCTTAATTAACAGTGAGTGACACGTCCCAACACCAGAGTGCTAGATTTATGGGATTTTTCAGTATTAGATTGGAACGTATTTTAAATTTATCTTTTCTGAAAATAAAACTGATTTCATCTGTGTTTTGAGGCTCTTCACATGAAAGATCAGTGACCCAGTTTAATCCACCTCTTTGGCCACTTCAAATAGTGATAAAATACATAAAGTATGGACACACCTCTGAAATGTCCACAGAGTACCAAATAGCACAGATAGTATTTACTTATTTAAATACACTATCTTTTAACTAAGGAAAATAATTTTATCAAAAGGGACAGTAAATAAGAGAAATGATAAAAAGAAACCGCCAATCAACTTCAACTATCTTATAAGAATAGAATTTGTTAAGAGTTAAATCAGGTATGTTGCAACTAAGGTCAGCAATGAGAAATTAGTGGACAGTTCAAACTGTAAGTCAAAAATTTAGCAATGCTGAACATCAACAACAACGAGCCAACAAATAAACTAAATTTTCTAATACCAAAATACTGAATGGAGATTAGAAAAATGGAAAAATAATAAATATTATTATGGCTATCTTAGAAAATAGCTGTCCATGTCAGATTGATGATTTTTGAGTAATCATATTTTTGTCTGATTTCCCAAAGGAAAAATAATCTACTCTCCTATTCCAGAAAAGGCTGACACGATTTGTTAGCTTTGGTACATCCAATCATTTTCAAATTATCCTATCTCTCTCAGCTGCAGTTTGAGATTTTCATAGCTTAAAATCCATATGGAAGGAACATATGAAAGCCAAGAAAAACAAGTGTGATTTGGTTTGTCCTAGGACTCCCAGGCCTCTGGGATTCATATCAAACAATTTCAGCTTTTACCTCACTCAGATGAATCCTGTAATCTCCACAATTCCCTAGGGCTTCCAAGGAGAGGAGAATTCTAAGTAAGGGATTTTATTTTCCATCATTTTACGTACTAAATTCTATCTTCCTAAGTAGAATTTCAAACACCACTCACTCTTTTTTGTCAAGAAGTTGCTATTCCTTCTCTACCTGCTTCCCTGCAAATGTGGACACAGCGTTTCCACTTTTATTCCTCAAATAATAATACCACATGGATATTATAATTGTTATCAAAGCTAATGTAGAGTATAAGATACAGTGCTCCACAGAACAGAATACAAATTCAAATTACTCACAAAAATTAAAGATAAAATAACAGAAAATGAAAGTGGTTTCTATAATCTTATGGACCATTCTCTACAGAGGGAACTCATTTATCAGCTGTTTGTCTCTTTGGGTCTTTTTCACTCCCATGCCTGGATCGATCTCTGAAATAAATGACCCTGATAACATTTCAAACTCATTTTTTTAATTTGCTGAAAAACTCACCCCCCTGTTTGAATTTATGCTGGCTTAAAAGATGTCCTCTTTCCCACAATAAAAACCATCAAACTGTTTTCCTAAACAAACAAACATGATAGACTGGATAAAGACAACATGGCACATATGCACCATGGAATACTATGCAACCATAAAAAAGGATGAGTTCATGTTCTTTGCAGGGACATAGATGAAGCTGGAAACCGTCATTCTCAGCAAACTGATACAAGAACAGAAAACCAAACACTGCATGTTCTCACTCATAAGTGGGTGAGAACACGTGGGTCGAACAATGAGAACACATGGACACAGGGAGGGGAACATCACACACCTGGGCCTGTGGGGGAAGGGCAGCTAGGGGAGGGAGAGCAGTGGGGTGGAAGGCTAGGGGAGGGATAGCATTAGGAGAAATACCTAAGTAGATGACAGGGTGATAGATGCAGCAAACCACCATGGCATGTGTATACCTATGTGACAGTCCTGCACATTCTGCACATGTACCCCAGAACTTAAAGTATAATTTTAAAAAGTTTAAATTTACACAAGAAAAAAAAAGGAAGCGATACCCATTCCCAACAATAAGAGCCATCAAAATGTTTTTCTAAACAGACTTAAAAGAAGTGATACCCATCCTGTTAGAAATTCAGGTATCATTCTGGAACAAAGCACAGTCAACTTCCAAATTAGAAACGTTTTCTTATATTCCATCTTAACTAAAATAAAAATAGTGAAACAGTAACAAAATATACTAAGTAGACTAGTGGACTCGAAATCAGAAGGCAAAGTGTTTAGTCTAGACTTTTGCATTAAGAAGTTGTGTGACTTTAAGTAAATCATGAGCATGAAGAGCTTCACTTTCCCATAAATTTGATAAATAAATATCCTTCTTTTATGTGCTGGTTTGTGTGTAAAAAGAAATAAGAAAACTATTTGACAAAAAAGTTTAATCTATGCTCTTTAAAGCTGCAAAGTAGGTTATACTTATCAGTCCTTAAGAAACTTTCCATCTCTGGCTTTTAAAGGAGACATATGTTTTCCCAGAAGATGATGGAAAGATGGTAACAGAAACAGACTGTCTGATTCCCGCCTCCAATGGCAAATGGTGGATAATAATTTCCATCTCTCTGACAGCACAGTGATTCAGAAAGTGTTAATTTGCTTGATCATTTGCAGGCAATTTATCTTTTCCTAGAGGAAAGAGTAATGTTGAAAATCACAATATAAAAATATAAATTTCTTCTTTAATGCTACCACTATACAAGAAAAAATGTGAGGAGAAAAGAATTACACAAATGATGAGGAAAAGAGGAAGACATGCTTTATGGAAAGGGGAAATAAATTACTGAGAGAAGACTCCAATTTTCTTCACTGTAGTAAGAAAGAATTAGGATAAGAAGAGTACTACTAAAATATCGTAAATAACAATAGAAGCTCCCTGTCCTATAACTACATGTGAGAAAGATACTGTTTCTAATCAAATTTTTTCCTACTAGGGTGTTTTCTCAGGGAAAGGTGAACATTTATTCATCAAACTGTAGATTAAGGGGTTCATCAAAGGAGCTGTATTGGTGTAAAAGACAGAGGAAATCTTTCCCTCATCCATGGACGCAGCAAAAGATGGTTTGAAATACTTAAATGCACATGATCCAAAGAACAGATAAAGAGCAATTATGTGGGAACTGCAGGTGTTCAAGGCTTTGGACCTGCCCTCCTTGGAGCTGATGTGGAGGACGATGGAGAGGCTGCAACCACGAGATAAATATGGTGGCAACAGGCACAATGAAAATGAGGGCTGCTGCAATAGAAGCCACCAGCTCATTGATGTAGATGCCGGTGCAGGACAGCTGAGCAGAGGGAGGATATCACACAAATAGAGATTGATGATGTTTGCATTGCAGAAGGTCAGTTTCAGCATGCATCCAGTATAGGCCATGGCACTAGAAAAGGCCAGCAAGTATGAACCAAGCATAAGGTGAGAGCACACTTTAGGGGACATGGCAACATTATACAAAAGTAGGTTACAGATGGTTACATGGTGATCATAGGCCACTGAGGTGAGCTCATTGCATTCAGAAATGCCAAGAAAACAAAACAAAACAAAACAAAAAAAAACAGGAAAAGAAAAGCTGGGATATGAATCCCATGTAGGAGATAATATTCTTCTCTGTTATGAGGTTCATCAGCATTTTGAGTGTAAACACAGAAGAATGACAGAGATCTATGAAGGACAAGTTAAAGAGGAAAAAGTACACGGGGTGTGAAAGTGTGAATTGAGCACAGTGACAGTTACCAAGCCGAAATTTCCCAACACAGTGACCATACACATTACTAGAAACAGTAAGAACAGGGCGAGTTGGAGATCTGGCTGTTCTGTTAATCCCCAAAATAATTTTAGTCATGAAAGAGCCATTTTCAGGAGCCATTCTTCTCTAAGTGTATCTGTGGACATAGGGTAAAAGGCTTCCATTCAAGAGCAACACAGCTCTCCCCACAATTTCTCCTCTTGTACAAGTAGAGTATATGCTGGGATTATCTGAGACTAGCCTAATATGGACCCACATAATCTGCCTTTACTACTGTCATGACACTGAGTGACACTGACTTCCCCTTTTTCAAGCTGTAGTAAGCCAAATACAGCAGAGAACATCACCACTTTAGCCTAATAGCATGAAGGCCAATGGTGCCGCATGTAAACATGACTGCTGGAAAAAACAAAAGATAAGGGAGAAGAGGACCAGGACAGAATATTCATCCCTCATTTCTTAATTTCTTCATTCATGTGAGTCCTCTCATTACCAATAAAGTTAAAGGCAGAGGCTGTGGCAACCTTGTGCTGGCCTCTAAAGTAGATTCAACTCAGGTAGGGGGAGGGAATGAAGAACATTGTTTCTAATCTGAAAGTAAGGACCAAAGTCTAGGAGAAGTTATGTTACTGCCCCACATCACAGAATCAAAGCCCTGCATCTAGAATGGAGAGAGTTCTGTCTATGGAGAGGGAACTTACTGATTAGATACTGCAACCACTGGTTTCACTGGTGTCTCTGAACATTACCTGCTCCCTTCTTGAACAGATTCGTTACTGGGTTCACCTGCGTATCAGGACACCATTGAATGGGAATGTAAATACCATATCTTAGAGCCCTGGACTTCTGTCTCAAAACAGAGGACATGAATGCATGTGGAATTCAGAAACACCCTCCTTAAACCAGAAAACCTTGGTGTTTCCTTATCCTTATTTGCCACTGTGGCCCTGGAAGTGCAATTTCAACCTCTGAGGCTTTAGTTTAATTCTAAGATACAGACCAGACTTAACCTTCATTGTGTCCTTCTGAATTATACATTATTATTTTTATTATAAATTTGATTCCTCTCAAGCAGCAGACAAAACTAAGTTTTTATTATTATCCTTTCTGTCACTTGGTAGGACATAAAAGATTTAATGTCCATTTAATGATGTAATGTACCTTGTTATAAGCAGGGTTGAAGCTGCCTCAATCACTTCCCCAGGGAATATGATTTAGGTTTAAGCAAGATTCGGGCTTTGTATTTATACCCTGGACTATGATTTCTCTTTTGTTTCTTAGAGACTCTGTATTTTATCAAGTTTTTCTTCTCCCAAGGCACTGTACATCCCCTAAGGCAGAGTGCAAATAAATTCCCATCTCCCATAATCTTCACATCTGACGGGAATTCTATTTCATTGGTTCTTTCTTTTTTCCTCATCCTGAATGAAAATTCTTCACAGGATGTGCCTGCAGTCTTTCTTATTTCTTTCTCTTTCATTTTTCTTTTTTTGAGACAGCGTTGTCACTCTATCACCAAGACTGAAGTTCAGTGACACCACCACAGCTCACTGCAGTCTTGACCTCCCAGGCTCCAGTGATCCTCCCACCGTAGCCTCTCAAATAATTGGGACTACAGGAACGTGCCACTATACCTGGCTAATTTTGCTTATTTTTTATAGAGATGGGGGTGATCTCCCTATGTTGTTCAGGCTGATCTTGAACTCCTGGCCTCAAGCAATACTCCCACCTGGACCTCCCAAAGTGCTGGAATTATATGCATGAGTTGCCACACTCAGCCTTTGTAATTTCTTTCTCAGAAATTTTTCTAAGTGGCTTAGTCTGATCAGGCCACTATGACAAAATATCATACTAGGTGTCTCAGGAAAAACAGAAATTTATTTCTCACAGTTCTGGAGGCTAGAGGCCAAGATCAAGGCCCCAGTGTTCAGCATCTGGTGAGGCCCTGCTTCTAGGTAGACGGCTGCCTTCCTACTCTAACCACACATGGCAGAAAGGGCAAAGGCTACTTGTGGACCCCTTTTATAAGGATGCTAATTCTATTCAAGTGGGCTCTGTCTCCACGATTATCTACAAGATATCTACAAGATCTCACCTCCTAATACTGTTGCTTTGGGGATGAGATATTTAGTATATAAATTTAGGGGAGACATACATTCAAACTACAGCACAAAGGCGGGAGTAACTCGCTTCAGTTGTCTCTCATGGGATATCTTTGAAAAAAATTAATATCTTAATTCCCTTTTAAAGCTTTTACATCTAAACACCTACATGAGTGTCCTGCTGAGTTCTTAAATGTAACAACTCCTTAATGAGGTCATCAATTTATTCTCACCCTAGTAGTTCAGAGTTTGGGCTATGCAGTTATAGGAAATAGGTGGGAATCTCATTCCCAGGCTTACTAACTTAGGCAACTTATGTAGCTTCCCTGTGCCTTTGGTTCACATTTGTAAAATAGGAAAGTTAAAAAATAGCATCATTCATAGGGTTTTATGATGATTAAATGAAAAAATATAAGTAGAATAGTTAGAACAGTGGTAAATAGGCAATAAATATCAGCTGTCACTATTTCTGTTCTCACAGCTTCTGGTACATCCTTTATCATAAAACTCATCATGGGAGAGTGTGTGTGTGTGTGTGTGTGTGTGTGTGTGTGTGTGTGTGTGTGTGTGTGTGTGTGTGTGTGTGAAGGCATTGCTCTTCTCCCAGGCGAGAGCTCAGTGACAGGATTACAGCTCACTGCAGCCTCAACCTCCTGGACTCAAGCAATCCACTTCAGCCTCCCAAGTAGCTGGAGCTACAGGTGCATGCCAACATGCCTGGCTAATTTTTGTGTTTTTTTGTACAGACAGAGTTTCACCATGTTGACTAGGCTGGCCTGGAACTCTTGGGCTCAAGGGATTGCCTGCCTAGGCCTCCCAAACTGCTGGGATTACAGATGAAGACATTTTTGCTCCCTTTAATTTCTGTGTTCCGCCTTTATACTGTAAGTTCTATAGGGATAAATTTCATTTGTCTTCTTTAATATTTAATTCTTTGTTCCAGGTGCTAAGTATGGTTTATAGTACACAGTGTGTACTAAGTAAATATTTGTTGAAATTACATTGTTCTCTGGCCAAAGCCATTCGGAATATTTTCTCCATCTTTCACATGCTAAACAACAGACCTCACAACCCCAATAACCCCCAATCTTTTCCCTCAATTCCTGCACAATTTCTGGCACATTTTAGTTTGTAACTGAACTGTGCAACTGAATTATAGTGGCTCCTAACAAAATATCAGACTAGAGAATAATTCTAATCTTTTCTCACACACTTACTGTATTCAGCCATCTACATTGCTACTGGAGTAAACTCTGAAGGCACAGACCTCTCTGTCTAGTTGAAGAACTTCCAATGGTTCTCCGTTATCCACTGGGCAATCAAAACTGTGTAATAAAAATACATTTTAAAATTATGATTTAACCTTGTTTGAAATTGAAGCAGAAATTGAGTCAGGGTTACAGTTCATGAGAAGCCATGAAAGAACTATTAAGATTGGTTCAAGTATTTTTGGACACATTGAGTATTGTGCAAACTATGTCTTCCTAGCAAATATAAGAAATAAAATATTAGAAATATTTACATTTTAGAGACCATAGCAATTTTTTAAAAAGGAAAAAAAGATTAAAAAAAAGATAACCAAACAAAACAAAGAATACTAGCAGGCCACCAAAGATTATACTTAAAATTTAAGTTTAAACCTATACAAACTTTCCTTCTCATCATAATAAATTACTGTTTCTCTTTTTAATGTTTACTGAAAAGGAGGCAGGAACCACCCCAAGGTGTTCATCTGCTAAAATTACATACAATATATATAATATATTATATATAATATATAAAATTACATATTATATTTCAAATGTTTCATTATTATGAGATATGTAATACAATTACATATTATATATAATATTTATAAAATTACATATATACACCCATATATATTACATATACTATATAAGAAACAATTACATATATATGTAGTCATGCATCACATAATGATGGGATATGTTCTGAGAAATGCATCATTAGGCAATCTTGTCATGCAAACATCATGGAGTGTACTTACACAAACCTAGATGAAACAGCCTACTACAAACCTAAGCTATATAGTATTGCCTACTGCTTGTAAGGTACAAATCTGGACATCGTGTTACAGTACTGAATACTGCAGGCAACTGTAACACAATGGCATGCATTTATGTATCTTCTACGTTTAGTAGAAGTAAAGTAAAAATATATTATATAAAAAACTAAAACTGGTATACCTGTATAGGGCAGGACCATGAATAAAGTTTGTAGAAATGGAAATTGTTCTGGGTGAGTCAGTAAGTGAAGGGTGAGTGAATACAAAGACCTAGGATATTACTGTACACTACTGTAGACTTTATAAGCACTGTTCACTTGGTCCGCACTAAATTTATAGAAATTTTTTTCTTTCTTCAATAATAAATTAACCTTAGTTTACCATAACTTTTTTACTTTATAAACTTATCAAATTTTTTAACTTTTTGACTCTCTTAAAATAACACTTAGCTTATAACACAAAGACACTGTACAGCTGAACAAAAATATTTTTTCTTTCATATCCTTATTCTATCAGCTTTTTAAAACGTTTTTTATTATCTTTACACTTTTTAAACTTTTTTGTTAAAATCTAAGACAGAAGCACACATACATTAGCCTAGGCCAGAGTCAGGGTCATCAATATTACTGCCTTCCACCTCTACATCTTGACCCACTGGAAAGTCTTCAGAGGCAATAACAAAACATGGAGCTGTCATCTCCTATGATAACAATGCTTTATTCTAGAATATCTCCTTAAAAACAACCCTGCTTGTGGCTTTTTTTTCTATTGTACTTTAGGTTCTGGGGTACATGTGCAGATCATGCAGGATTGTTGCATAGGTACATACATGGCAAGGTGGTTTGCTGTTTCAGAGTTTTCTTCATCTTTTATAATTAGAAGGAGTACCCTCTACAATAATGATAAACAGTACAGTATAGTAAATACATAAAGCAGTAACATAATCACTTAAAACTGTATGCATTATTCTGACAGCACAGTAAGCTTGTTTATATCAGCATCATTACAAACTTGTGAGTAACGCATTGAGCTACGACTTTCAATGGCTACAATGTCATTAGGTGATAGAAATTTTCCAATTCCATTGTAATATTATGTATATGTGGTCCTCTCTTTGACCAAATTGTCTTTATGCCATTAATAATTGTATATACAAGTATATCTCATTTTATTGTGCTTTACTTTATTTTGCTTTCCAGATATTACATTTTTTACAAGTTAAAGGTCTGTGGCAACCCTTCGTCTGGCAAGTCTATCAACATCATTTTTTCAACAGCACATGCTCACTTTATGTCTCTGTATCACATTTTGGTAATTTATGTAATATTTCAAGTTTTTCATTATTACTATATCTGCTACGGTGATCTGTGATCAGTAATCTTTGATGTTACCATTGTAATTGCTTCAGGGCACCACAAACCATGTCCATATAAGATGGAAACTTAACTGGTAAGTGTTGTGTGTGTTCTGTCTGCTCCACTGGCCAGCAGTACCCCACCTTTCTCCCTATCCTCAGGCTTCTCTATTGCCTAAGACACAGCAACATTGAAATTAGGCTGGTTAATAGCCTGACAATGACCTCTAAGTGCTTAAGTGAAAGGAAAAGTCATGTCTTTCACTTTAAATAAAAAGCCACAGACAATTTAGTTTAATAAAGAAGATATGTCAAAAGCCGAGATAGGCCGAAAGGTAGGCCTCTTGCACCTGTTCGCCAGGATGAATCCAAAAGAAAAAATATTGCAGAAAATTAAAACTGCTACTCCAGTGAACACATGAATGATTAGAAAATTAACTAGCCTTATTGCTGATATGGAGAAAATTTCTGTCATTTGGGTGGAAGATATAAGGAGCCACAACACTCCTTTAGGCAAAAACTTAATCTAGAGCAAGGCCCAAACTGTCTTCAATTTTATAAAGGCTGAGAGAGGTGAGGAAGCTGAAGAAGAAAAGCTGAAAACTAACAGAGGTTACATCATAAAGTTTAAGGAAAGAAATCATCTTCATAAACTAAAATACAAGGTGAAGTAGCAGGTACAGATGCAGAAGCTACAGCAAGTTATCCAGAAGATCTAGCTAAGATTATGGATGAAGGTAACAATACTAAACAAGATTTTTAATGAAGGTAAAACAGCTTTCTATTAGAAGAAGAGGTCAGATATGGTGGCTCACACCTGTAATCCCAGTATTTTGGTAGGCCGAGGTTGGTAGATCACCTAAGGTCAGGAGTTTGAGATCAGCCTGGCCAACCCATAAAACCCCGTCTCTACTAACAATACAAAAATTAGCTAAGTGTGTTGGTGCACCCTTGTAGTCTCAGCTACAAGGGTGGCTGAGGCATGAGAATCACTTGAACCCGGGAGGCAGAGGTTGCAGTAAGCTGAGATCACATCACTGCACTTCAGCCTGGGTGACAGAGTAAGACTCTGTCTCAAAAAAAAAAAAAAAAAGAAGAAGAAGAAGATGGATACCATCTAGGACTTTCACAGCTGGAGTGGAGAAGTTAATGCCTGGCTTCAAAGCTTCAATGGACAGATGACTTTATTATTAGGGGCTAATGCAGCTGGCAACTTTATGTTGAAACCAATACTCACTTACCATTCTGAAAATCCTAGGGCCATTAAGAGTTACGCTGCAGTTACTCTGCCTGTACTCTACAAATGGAACAACAAAGCCTAAATGACAGATTTGTTTACTGCATGGTTTAGTGAATATTTTAAGTCAACTGTTGAGACCTACTGCTTGGAAAAAAATATGTATTTGTTTCAAAATATAACTGCATATTGACAATGAATCTAGTCACCCAATAACTCTGATGGAAGTGTACAAAAAGATTAATGTTACATTCATGCCTGCTAACAAAACATCCATTCTGAAGCCACTGGGTGGGGGAGTAATTTATACTTTCAAGTCTTATCATTTAAGAGTACATTTTATAAGGTTATACTTGCCAAAGATAGTAGTAATTCCTCTGATGGATCTAGGAAAAGGAAAACATTTCAGAAAGAATTTACCATTCTAGATGTCATTAAGAACATTATTGATTCGTGGAAGGAAATAGAAATATCAACATTAACAGGAGTTTGGTAGAAGTTGATTCCAACCCCCATGGATGACTTCAGCGAAGGAAGTAACTACGGATATGTTAAAAACAGCAAGAGAACTAAAATTACGTAAGTGGAGCCTGAAGAGGTGACTAATTGCTAGGATCTAATAATAAAACTTTAACAGATGAGGAGTTGCTTCTTATGGATAAGCAAAGAAAGTGCTCTTTTTAAATAAATCTACTTCTGATGAAGATGCAGTGAATATTGTTGAAATGACAAGAAAGGATTTAGAATATTACATTAACTTAGTTGATAAAGCAATGGATTGGTTTGAGAGGACCAACTTCAATTTTGACAGAAGTTCTGCTAGGGGTAAAATTTTATCAAATAACATTACATGCTACAGAGAATTCTTTCATGAAAGAAATAGTCAATTCACAAGGCAAACCTTTTTGTTATCTTATTTTAAAAATTGCCATAGCACTACATGCTGTCTAGAAGAAACTCACTTCACCTGCAGAGACAAACATAGATGGAGAGGAAGACATAGAAAAAGATATTTCACACAAATAGAAAAAATAAGCATGTAGGAGTAGCTATACTTATATCAACAAAATACTCTTTAAGTCAAAAAACATAAAAGAAGCAAAGAAGGTATTATAAAGCAATCAATTCAGCCAGAGGATATAACAATTATAAATATACATGCACTCAACACAGAGCATACAGATATATAAAGCAAATTTTTTTTTTTTTTTTTGAGACAGAGTCTCACTCCGTCACCAGGAGCCAGGCTGGAGTGCAGTGGCCTGACCTCGGCTCACTGCAACCTCCGCCTCCCGGGTTCAAGCAATTCTCTTGCCTCAGCCTCCAGAGTAGCTGGGGCTACAAGTGCGCGACACCACACCCAGTTAATTTTTTTTGTATTTTTAGTAGAGACGGGGTTCCACCACATTGGCCAGGATGGTCTCAATCTCTTGACCTCGTGATCCGCCCGCCTTAGCCTTCCACAGGTGTGAGCCACCACATCCGGCCAAAGCAAATTTAGACCTAAAGAGATAGACCCAAATGACATTCTAGGTGGGGACTTCACTACCCCTTTCAGCATTGGACAGATCATCTAGGGAAATAATCATCAAAGAACTATTAGACTTAAACTGAACTATAGATCAAATAGACTTAACAGACATTTACAGAACATTTTATCTAACAGCTGAAGAATATACACCCAATGATAAGACAATTAAACAGCCTTATTGCTGATATGGAGAAAATTTTTGTCATCTGGGTAGAATATAAAACCAGCCACAACACTCCCCTAAGCAAAAACTTTATCAAGAGCAAGGCCCTAACTGTCTTCAATTTTATAAAGGCTGAGAGAGGTGAGGAAGCTGCAGAAGAAAAGTTGAAAACTAGCAGAGCCTGCTTCATGAAGTTTAAGGAAAGAAACCATCTTCATAACGTAAAGTGCAAGGTGAAGCAGCAGGTATGGACATAGAAGCTGCAGCAAGTTATCCAGAAGATCTAGCTAAGATTATTGATGAAGGTAGCTACACTAAACAACAGATTTTCAGATTCTCATCAGCACACACACACAAATTCTCCAGAATAGACCATGTGTTGGTCCACACAAATCTCAACAAATACCTATAAATCAAAACCATATTAATTATATTTTCATATTAATTATATTATAAACAGTGGAATAAAACTTGAAATTAGTAAAAAAGGAACTCTGGAAACTATACAAAGACATGATAATTAAATACTATGCCCCAAAACAAACACTGGTCAATGAAAAAATTGATTTCTTAAAACAAATAAAAATAGAATCAAGTTATACCAAAACCTATGAGATACCATCAAAACAGTACTAAGAGGGAAGTTTATTGCAATAAATGCCTACATCAAAAAAGTAAATTTTTTTAAATGACCTAAGTTCGCATCTCAAGGAACTAGAAAACCAAGGGGGAAAAAGCAACTAAAATTAGTAGAAGAAAAGAAATAATATAAACCAGAGCAAAACTAAACAAAATGAGACTAAAAAACAATACAAAAGATCAAATAAATGAAAATCTGATTTTTAAAAAGAGAAACAAAATTGACACACCATTAGCTAGCCTAAGAAAAAAGGAGAAGACCCAAATAAATCAAATCAGAAATGACAAAAAAGATGTTACAACGATACCACATAAATACAAAAGATTAGAGTCCATTAAAAAAATCTATATGCAAAAAACTAGAAAGCCTAAAAGAAATGGATAAATTTTTGAACCCATATAAGCTATTGAGATTGAACCAAGAAGAAAGAGAAAACATGAACAGACCAATAACAAGTAATGAGATTGAATCAGTAATAAAGTCTGTCAAAAAGGAAAAGCTCAGATAACTTTACTGCTGAATTTTACCAAACACATAAATAAGAGCTAACACCAGTTCTCAAATTTTTTCAAAAAATTCAATACGAAGAAATTTTTCCTGACTCCTACGAATCCAGCATTACCTTGATACCAAAATTAGACAAGCATGTGCACACACGCACACACGCACGTGCACACACACACACACACACACAAATATAGGCCAACATTGGTGATGAACACAGATGCAAAAGTCCTCAACAAAGTGCTAGAAAAGTGAATCCAACAATCCATCAAAAAGTTAACACATTATGATCAAGTGGGGTTTATCTCAGGAATGCACATTTTCTTCAACATAAGCAAATCATAAATGTAGAGTGAAGGACAAAAATCATAATTTTTTTCAAGATGAAGAAAAGCATTTGATAAAAATCAACATTTCTTCATGAGAAACACCCTCAACAAATTAGATATAAAAGGAACATAACTCAACAAAATAAAGGACATATCTTTAAAAACCACAGTTAACATCATACTAAATGGGAAATAGCTTAAAGTGTTTCCTTAAGAAATAGAACAAGACAAGGATGCCCACTTTCAGTACTGCTATTCAACATAGTACAGGAAGAGCTAGCCAGAGCAATTAGCCAAGAGAAAATAAAAAGGCATCCAAATTGGAAAAGAGAAAATCTGTGTCCCTCTGTGCAGATTACATAATCTTACATATAGAAAAACCTAGACCCCACCAAAAATCTCTTAGAATTGATCAATGAATTCAGTAAAGTTGCAGGATACAAAATCAACGTACAGAACTCAGTGGTGTTTCTATATACCAATAATAAACTAGATGAAAAAAAATCAAGAAAGCAATGACATTAATAATAGCTACAAATAAATAAGAAAATACTTAGAAATAAATTTAATCAAGGAGGTAAAATTTCTTTGTGATGAAAACTATAAAATGCTGATGGAAGATACTGAAGAGACCACAGAACAATGGACAGATATCCCATGTTCCCGGATTACAAGAATTAATATTGTTAAGATAGCCATATTACTAAAAGCAATATGCAAATTCAATGCAAACTCTGTCAAAATACCAAAGACTTTCTTCACAGAAATAGAAAAAATAATTCTAAAATTGACATGGAATCACAAAAGACCCTAAATAGACAAAGGAATACTGATAATAACCAGCTGAAGGCATTATACTACCTGACTTTAAGATACACTAAAAAGTGATAGAAATCAAAACAGCATGGTAGTGACATAAAAACACATAGTTCAATGGAACAGACTAGAGATCCTAGGAATAAATCGATATATTTACAGCCAACTGGTTTTTGGCAAAGATGCGAAGAATGCACACATTGGGGAAAGGATACCCTCTTCAATAAATGGTCCTGGGAAAACTGAATATCCAAAGGCAAAAGAATGAATCTAGATCCTTATCTCCAATATATACAAACTCACCTCAAAATGGATTAAAGTCTTACATGTAAAACCCCAAATTATAACCTTACTGGAAGAAAACATATGGGAAACCCTGCCAGGCATTGGTCAAGGCAAAAATTTTGTAGGTAAGACTTCAAAAGCAAAGGTAATCAAACAAAAACAAGCAGAACTCTCTGACACTAAAAACCTTAGGTACAACAAAGAAAACAACAGAGTGAAGAGACAACATATAGAATGGTAGAAAATATTTTCAAACTATTCATCGAACACGGAACTCAAACAACGTGACAGCCAAAAAATAAAATCTATTTTAAAATGAGCAAAGGATCTGAATAAACATTTCTCAAAAGAAGACATATAAATGGCCAAAAAGTAAACAAAAAAGGCTCAAAATCAGTAATCCTCAGGGAAATGCAAATAAAAACTACCGTAAGCTATCATCTCACCCCAGCTAAATTGGCTATCATCAAATATATATATATATATATATATATACATATAACAAATGCCACAAGAACCTCTTACACACTATTGGTAGTAATGTACATTTGTAGGGCCATTATGAAAAACAGTATTGAGGTTTTTCAAAACACTAAAAGTAGAACTACCATAGAATCCAGGTCATATAGTAGCAGTGAGAGTGCCGTCTTGGAAGGCTTAATATTCTATTCAAAATTTTACATCACAAATAGCACATTCCTCCAGACCTAAAAGATTGGAAACTTTCTTCTCCCCTCCTTTTCTAACAGTGATTGTTTGACTTTTAGGTACAGTTATTATCACACAGTTAGTGACCCCTGAAATGCCTGTCAAAAAATGTTACATTCACACACACATAGTCTGCATATATAATTTTAACATTATGACATACATGGTCATATAATACATCATAACTCTCTAATTTTTTAGAAGAAATCACTTTTTTTTCCTTTTAGTCAGCACTACCTTCCTCTGAGCTCACTCCAATTCATTGCCCTTATTTATTTCATGTTAATAACCTAGTACACACCCTCTCATGTGTTATTATGGGTTTATATAATCTCACAACTGCAATATGAGGTTCTAATACTTTAAAATCCATATGAAAATAACTAATCAAAGCCACAAAACTATGAGTGATTTAGTTGCCTGAGGGTTCCTCCAAGCCTCAGGTTTAACCTTTCTTTGATATCAGATAGCTTATGCTTTCATCCTACTCAGAAAAATTCTATGATCACCATAATATTTGTAAGGACTTCCAATTTAGAGAAAAAGGAGTCATAGGTAGAAGCTTTAATGGTTCTACGTTCTAAGTTTCTCCTTCCTAACTTGACATCCTATTACCACTCATTATTTTTTCAGGTTGAAGTTTCCTTTCTCTCTCTTCCTGGTTCTCCATAAAGGTGACCACAGATTTTTCACATTCACTCCTTGAAACATTATTTAATGTATAGTCATTGTGGATTACAAATTTTATTAAGACTTTATGTTAGTAAAAGATAGTTACAGTAATTTACAGAACAGATACCAATTAAGATTGAGAATTTAAATTGAGAATTTCAGATGGTTTCTAAATCCTCATTGATAATCCCCACACAGAGACCTCTTGTATATTGGCTATGAGTCTCTTTGGATTCTTGCCTAAATGACACATTGCTAGGCTCCTGTCTCTCCTATACCTCTATTCTCTGAATTATAAACGCCAGAAAATATTTCAATATGCTTTTTGATTTTGTAAAATACATCAGCTCCTTACTTGAGCCAATCGATTTGCAACTATCTCAGCTTAATAGATCTTCACTTTCACATAATCCCAAAAAAACAGATTGTTTCCCAGAACCAAAAACTAAAGCAAGAACCATCCCGAGATTAACTTATATAACATCTAGAAGCAAAGTGCACTCAACTGTCCAAAGGAAATATTTTCTCACATAGTATTTCATGTTTAATGAAGTAAAATAATAAGGTATGCCAGAAAGAAAGAGTAGTAGACTTGAAACCAGGAGTCTATTAACTTATTCTAGGCTTTTTTATAAAGAAATTGTGTGACTTTAAGTGAATCATTAGCATCTCTTAGTTTCAGCATCTCATAGATGCAATCAATGTACATTGATGAGCTATATAAGCTATTTGGGATATACAAAGGTAAATGTAAAATTAACACCAAAAGAAACTTCATGTGTAGTATTTAAAACTGCAAAGGTGTTGTTGAACTTTGTCTGGAAAACGCTCGAATTTAAAGGATACATGATGCTGCCCAGTGGAGGATGGAAAAGACAAGAGTAGAGACAGGTTGTCAGACTCTTGTATGCAGTGGAACATTGTCATCCTATTTTACTTTTCGTGGTCATTTGAGAAACCGATCATCTTTTCAAAAAGAAAAAAGGAAGTGCATAATGACAATGAAAAAAAGAAAAACTTTTTAAACTTTATTACTAAGCAGGAAAAATGATGAAAAAAGGAAAGATGTGCCAAGGGTAAGGGAAAAAAAATCCACTATAAAAAATTGGAGACAAATTAACAGGATGATATCCAACTAATCATCATCACGATAAATACAAAAAATTATTTTCTTCTAAATCATTATAATAAAATGTAGATAATCCCCATCTTGTAACTACATGCACAGAGAAATGTTGTTTATGACAACGTTTCTCCTACTCAGAGCTTTTCCCACAGCTAATTTAACATCTTTGCTTCATAAGCTGTAGATTAAGGAGCTCATCATGGGAAGCACATTCATATAAAAAACAGAAAAGAATTTTCCCTCATCCACAGACCAAGCAGAAGATGGCTTGAGATACATAAATGCACTAAATACAAAAAACAGAGAAAGAGCAATTATGTGGGATCTGCAAGTGCCAAAGGCTTTGGATCTTCTCTCGTTGGAACTGATGTGGAGGGTGCTGGAAAGGATGCCACCATAAGCGATAAATAAGGTGACAGGGGGCACATTGATATTGATGGCTGCCACAATGAAAACCACCAGCTCACTGATGTAGGTGCTGGTGCAGGAGAGCTGGAACACAGGGAGGATGTCACAGAAGTTGTGACTGATGATGTTTGCATCGCAGAAGGTCAGCCTCAGCATGCATCTGGTGTGGGCTATGGCACCAGAAAAGGACAGGAAGTAGGAACCAAGCATAAGGCTGAAACACACTTTAGGGGACATGGCAATGTTATAAAGAAGTGGGTAACAGATGGTCACACAGCAATCATAGGCCATTGACGTCAGCATGTAACATTCAAAAATATAAAAAAAAAATGGAAAAAGAAAAGCTGCATCATGCAAACCATGTAGGAGATAACATTCTTCTCTGAAATACAGTTCCGTAGCATTTTGAGTATAAACAGAGAAGAATAGCAGAGGTCTGTGAAGAACAATTTGGAAAAGAAAAAGTACATGGGGGTGTGAAGATGTGAATTCCATGTAGAGTTACCAAGACAAAGTTTCTTATCACAGTGACAACATACATTACAAGAAACAGGAAGAACAGGGGGGAGTTAGAGATCTCGCTGGTCTGTTAACCCCACCAGAATGAATTCAGCCACCAAAGAGTCATTTCCAGGAGCCATTCTACTCCAGTGGAATATTTGGACACAGGATAAAAGGGTTGCATAAGAAGACAACCCAGAACTTCCCAGGATATTTTCTCCCACAACTTGGAATATTGCTGAGATGGTCTGAAACTAGACTAATGAGAACCCACAGAATCTGCCTTTACCGCTACTATGTAACTGAGTGACATTGACTTACCCATGGTAGACTCTTACTAAGCCAAATATAGCACCAACTTAGCCTATGGAGTGAAGTCTGGTTCTGACATATGCAAACATAACTCTTAAGAAGTGATAGCATAAGGGACAAGAAGGTTGAACTGGAACAGAATCATCCTTCCCTCATCTCATCATTTCTCCATTCATTTGAATCCTCCCTCACCATTAATATTGGAAGCAGAGACCTTTGCAACGTGGTGCCCACCTCCAGTGCAGACTGGACTCCGGTGTGGTGGGGACAAGGAATCTTGTTTCTAATACACAAGTAAGGGACCCAAGTCTAGAAAATGTTTCATTACTACTTCAAGTCACAGGGAAAAATAAAGCCATAAATCTAGAAGAGGGAGATTTTCATTCATGGAGAGGAAACTGCTGATGGAAATACCACATCCACTCCTGTCTCTGTTTTCTCTGAACATTCCCAGCTCCCACTTTGAATCGATTCTTACCACAGTTGCACCTGAATATCAAGACTGACAAGGTGTAAAATAAAGAGCAATATCTTATATCCCTGTAATTCCATTTCAAAGCAAGACAGTAATATAAACAGAATGCAGAAATACACCCTCTTATGCCAGACAATCTCAGTGTTTTCTATTGTTTACTTATCTTGTGGTACTAAAAGGGCAATTTCAGCATCTGAGGCTTTGGGTTTTTTCTTCTAAGAAGATGTACACAAACTCTATTTCCAGTATGTTCTGAATTTTTTTCTGAACTACAGATCATCTAATTTATGATTATTGCTTTGAATCCTCCCAAGCATCAGAAAAAATAAAATCTTTATTGTTACCATATATGCCATTTGACAAGACACCAGAAGATTTAATATGAGTTTAATGATAATAATACATGTGGTTATAAACAGGGTAGAAGCTTGCTCAAGTCTCTTCCCCAGGAAACAGATTTTAGGAGTAACAGGAAAACATGGGAATTGTATTTACACCCTGGACCATAATCTGCCTTTAGTTCCTTAGAGACTCAATATTTTATTCAAGTTTTCTTTTCACTCCAGGGATTGTACATCAGCCATGCAGAGCCAGAAATAAACTTTCATTTCTCAGTCAGCAAGATGGTGCAACAGGAAGCCCTAGATCCTCCTTCCCCCATGAACAGTTATGCAGAGGACTGGCTTCTATGTAGCCTGTCTCCTAGCACTGACAGGACATAAGAAATGGCATGCTCTGATTACTAAAGGCCATGGGAACAGAGTATGCAATGTAGATAAACTAGCTTAGTTACAGAGATAGGAGAGATAGGAGAGATAGGAGAGAGAGAGAGAGAGAGAGAGAGAGAGAGAGAGAGAGAGAGAGAAAGGAAGGAAGGAAGAGAGAGAGAGAGAAAAAAAGGGAGAAGAAAGGAAAAGAAAAGAGAAAGAGAAAGAAGAGAGAAAGGGAGGGAAGGAAGGAGAAAGGGAGGGAGGCAGAGACAGAGGGAGGAAGGAAGGAAAGAAGGGAGGAAGGGACGGCGGAAGGGAGGGAGAGAGGGAGGGACCCTCCTCGCTTCTCCCTGGAGAGGGTAAGAGCTACACTTCACTCTTCCAATGCCTTAATGCTTAATGTCTCTGGGGACTATACAGAAGACTGGCTCCTGTCTAGGCAATCTCACAGTACTGGCAGGACACAGGTTGCAACATACTCCAGCTTCCAGGGTCCAATGAGAACAGAGTTTGTTATTTGAATTGGTAATCACTGCAGCTTCTTCCCAAGGTCTATCACGGATGCTAGCAGTTAATGCAAACTCTAGCTCTCAGCATTTCCCTAAGGAGGGAAAGAGGTGTATCAGAAGTCCAGTGATCCAACTGTTTGAGGGCTACCTGAGCAAATGGCTTCTGCCTCACTTGTTTCAGGGTGCTGAATGGACCTTGCACTCTCTGGACAACTGGCAGCTACTAAGAACAAAGATGTCTGGTGTATTCTACCAAACATTTAAAGCATTAATGCCAATTCTTCTCAAACTCTTTCAATGCACTGAAGACAAGGGAACACTTTCAAATTTAACTTATGAGATCAGCATTAACTTGATACCCCAAGCCAGAAGAAAAATCACAAGAAAAGCCTTCTCTCTTATTTTCTTAGTTAATATAACTAAGGCTTACTCAGTTTTTTTTTTTTTTTTTTTTTTTTTTACAAAACAAACTCTTATTTATGTTGATTTTTTTATTGTTTCCATTTTCTATTTGATTTTATAGTCAAATCTTTATTACTTCCTTCCTATTTTTTTTTTTTTTTTTTTTTTTGAGACTGAGTCTCGCTCTATCGCCAGGCTGGGGTGCAGTGGCGCGATCCCGGCTCACTGCGACTTCCGTTTTCTGGTTTCCAGCAATTCTCCTGCCTCAGCCTCCCGAGTGGCTGGGACTACAGGCACGCACCACCATGCCCAGCTCATTTTTTGTACTTTTAGTAGAGA